>JALLKD010000006.1:0-39554 GCA_023509735.1 Fusarium liriodendri
TGAGTCCAAATTCTCGCAGGGAGTTTTGTGAGGGGCTGAGCTGTCGTGCAACTCTCTCGGCATAAGCGATGGGAACTGGTTGTTCAGCTCTTGTCCGCCTTCGTAGTGTGATTGGTATCCGATGACTGGAATGACAAAAGAGGGTATCATTTTTGGCGTGCTTGCATTTCAACGAAGCAGGCTGTGGACTTAGCATTAATGATTGGCCATAATGATGGCAGAGGGTTTTTGGCGGTGAGAACAACCCTGTCTCCAATACGGCCAGACTTAAGAATCAGGCTCTGACATTGTCGTGGATAGGTTTTGATCATTGCGTTCGTTCATATTATGCCCGATGGAGACGCCGTTAGTAGCAACAATGACTATGTTACCATTGGGATATGAAGCTATAATGCATTGATATTATATCTTTTATTGTAGTTACAACCCGGCTCTTGATGGAATAACCCTCACAGTTTATCCAATTTAGACGACAAGCCAAGGGAAATGATCTGACACGAAAACAGCTTTAGAGAGATTCTAAGCTATTTTATGCCATCAATCATGTCGCGCTCCCAGAGAGAGAAAGCAAATCATGATTCTCGGGCTTGCCACGGCCGGGTGCTGCACGCGAGAGTCATAGGTGGGCTTAGGTTCTGGCAGATGGCGATCCAGTCATCCATTTAAATATTATCCCGAAATTACCGTTGTCGTTAGATAGTGGATAAGCCTCTCGTCAACTTCTACCGTCCAAGATACAAGCATTAATGAAACGCACGCGCACATACACATAAGTTCCAACATACCTTTGTTAATATGTTATCTCGTACCACGTCAGACGAGCCGAGCGGTCCGTCTAATACCTCCGACCGAACTCCTCGCGGAGAGAGGATCAGCCCGACCCCAGGAACTGCAAAGGCTCGGCAGTTCATCATCCGGCGCTAGTGTTAATCATGAGAATAAAATAGGCGTTCCCATCAACAGGGCTGTGCTTTTGGGCGGCCGCCTGCAACCACAGTACAACCCAAACCGGCCTGTCGGCATCTCAACGACGCCCACGCGCCATAGCTCGCAACAAATGTCAGAACCTTGACAGCAAGATACGAGGGAAAAGGGGCGGAGCAATGGAGGATTACGAAAAGCGCTATGCCAGAGGCTCTAGCGTTGGTGAACCGCCAAGGCAATGATTGGTGCCCGCAAGCCACGGCGTGTTGACCACACAACAATAACCAGCCACAATCATCAGAGCGAACCAGCTGGCGTTATAATACGGCATCTCAAAGGCGAGGAACACAAGTATATATAGTAATTGGCTCCTGTGCCTCGATACTGGTGAAGCATTGCCAAAGCTACAAGCACGAGTCAACAGACGGATTTTCAGATCGTCAACATGCAATTCATCAGCCTCAGCGTCAGTCTCTTTGCACTACTTTCTGCAGGAGCCTCTGCCGCAACTCACAAGGTTGAAGTCGGCAAGGGTGGGCTCAACTACAATCCGAACACCATTAAGGCTGCCAAGGGAGACATCATCGAGTTTCACTTCGACTCCATGCACACAGTTGTTGCCGGCGACTTCAACAAGCCATGTACTCCAGCTACCAGTGGAGGATTCTATTCCGGTGATCTTCCTGCAAAAGGAAACGTAAGACTATATTCTTTGGCATCTCTTGCATTCCTTGGTCCATGGCTAAT
The DNA here is from genome assembly GCA_023509735.1 of Fusarium liriodendri. Classification (NCBI taxonomy): domain Eukaryota; kingdom Fungi; phylum Ascomycota; class Sordariomycetes; order Hypocreales; family Nectriaceae; genus Fusarium; species Fusarium liriodendri. The sequence goes on from JALLKD010000006.1 coordinate 1,672, forward strand.
CTTCCCCTCACCAGTCATTCTTCTCAATCACTGTCAACAACACTGATCCCATCTTCTTCTACTGCGCCATTGAAGGCCATTGTCAGGCCGGAATGGCAGGTGTTATTAATGAGGGCTCTGACACGCTCAAGGAGTATCAGAGCGCTGCAGCAAAAACTGACAAGAGCACCAGCCCAAAGGCTGCATTTGGTGGCACCCTCAGCAGCAAATCCAACACTGGGACCGTATCTACCACGACCACCACCTCCGCCGAGTCGTCAGTAACCGGGACCTCGACGGCCTCGGGCTCAGCTGCAGCCTCCACAAGCAGTGTCCCTGGGGCAGCCCCGCAATTGACTGGTCCCATTGTCTGTGTATCGATCTTTGCTCTGATTTTCGGCGCTATGCTGGCATTCTGAGCGATTCAGGATGAATGTGAATTTGGCATTAAGTAGTTGAAAGTAGGAATGTACCATGATGTAGCAAATTAACTTGGACTCTCATCTCCAATGGAGAGAGTGGAGAGCACATTTTGATGTAGTTGATCATTCAGGACCTTCAAAGCCTTTCTGAACCGGGTACACCTTTTAGTCGGCATTATACATAGTCACCGAATAGGCTTCTTCGCTCTCGCCTTCGCTCTCGCTTCCGGGGTGGAACTTGTATGATCAACCCGATGAAGACGGGGTGACTACGGACGTATTAATCGCTAGGGACGGACGAACAACTGGCTACGGACGAATACGGCCCCCGAGCTTACCAATGCTCGTGGACTACAATGAACTGTACCCCAGGAAAGTGTATATATTGAATGAAAGTAGCATGGCATATAGTTCCTTTTCATAACTTAACATTTGAAGGGCTCCGCTTCACCGATTGATTACCAGAGAACAGTCGTTCACATGATCCACCTCATTAGCATCCTTCCAAAGATTATACAACCATGACCGCTTCAATCTTTCTGTATGTCTTGCAACATCTTTTAATGCGCTCCCTTATGATCGACAGAGCACTAATCACACTCTATAGCACTGGAGCCACCGGATACACAGGTGGAACCGTCCTCAACACTCTCGTGACGGCGCATCCTGAATACGACATCACAGTTCTCCTCCGAAAGCCAAGCGCCTCTTTCTCAGTTGCGTACCCTGGCGTGAAGGTTCTGCTAGGTGACTTTGACAGCACTGAGCTTTTAAAGGAGGCCGCTTCGAATGCCGAAATTGTAATTCGTACGCAAAAACGCTCGCACCTTTTCATAGGCTCAGGTTGACTGATGAACATAAGATCATGGTAACTCGGACTATGCGCCGGCTGTCAAGGCACTCCTTGCGGGTGTCATCGAGCGCGCTCAAGCTTCGAAGCCAACCTTTTACATCCATTTGGGTGGTACAGCTATAATTGCTGACTACAACAATCTCGGCGAACTGGGCCCAAAGGTATGGTCAGATGTCGATGACCTGGACGCTATATGGTCCTTCCCAGCCGAGGCTATTCACCGAGAAACGGAGCTTCTGATTCAGGAGGCATGGACCAAGTACGGAGATAATCTCAAGACGGCCATTGTCTGCCCGCCCAACATGCACGGCAGAGGTACCGGTCCTGGTCGGGTTGACAGTTTCTTTGTGCCTTCTTTTTGGTCCGAGAGAGTGAAACTGGGGGCAACGTTTTACGTAGGCTCGGGGTCTAACATTTACTCCAGAGCCCATGTTGAAGACGTGGCGCAGATGTTCCTCAAGCTTGTTGAAGCCGCTGTGGATGGTGGACAGGGTGCTGAATGGGGTCGTCAAGTAAGTATAAATCTATGGCCTCTGCGGTCTTGCTTAGATTGTCAAAGATTATTTGTTGACTATTGGCTACCAGGGTTACTACTTTACCGCCGTCGAAGAAGTCTCACAGTACGACATTGCCGCGGCAGTTGGAAAGATCCTCAAGGAACAGGGCCAACTGCCAAGCGAGGTCCCGAGACAGGTTTCACTGGAGGGACTAGACTCTATGCTTACATACATTCCACTGGAGGGTACCGCACGTCTACTCTTCGGATCGAACTCGAGGTCCAAGCCAGATCGAGCGCGGAAGCTATTGGGCTACAAACCTCAACGACGGAGCTTTCTAGAGAGTTTGGAAGAGGATTTGTTGAGCGCGGTGAAGCTATCACAGAAGTGAGCCGCTCAGTAGCTCCTTTTGAGTCCAAAGGTTGTTCATACTACATACATAGCAACATAACCGCTAATTTGGAGAGGAGCAAAGCCTCCACGGTTGTCAATATGTCAAGGCAAAGTCACATACCTCGAGCTGAATGCGCTCTAGGGGGCGATGCTCTTAACGTGACATTTAGCTGGCCATATTTTCTTGGACTCTCTTTAAAACCCGCCTCATTCAGTGATTCTCCTTGATTGCTACCCACCATACCAAGTCATCCTAGAATTGCTCTCAATGGCAGTCTCCGATGAAAAAAGTCATCAATAAAGAGTGCGATAAGCCTCTTCGTTGTGGCTTTTGCCTTAGCCACGGCCTGGCCCTCGGGCGTCCCCTTCACGAGTGTTCGTCGTGTTAGTTGCGTCATCTTCCTCCACAAGTTCACTTCCACGGGGAGGAAAATGAGAGATTAAAAGCACTCCCATTCCCAGGATCGCGATTGCCTACAATTGATAGAATGCTCTTAGTATCTTGACCTAGCACGCCGGGTATCCTACGAACACATACCGCATTAAAGAAGAATGTGAGATATGCTTTGCCGACTCCAGCGAGGAAAGCAAAAAGAAATCCGAAAAAGCCCTGAGTAGCAAGTCGGGCGATGTTTTCGACGAGAGTGATGGCGTTGAGGGCATCGGCTCGCTGCGAAGAGGAGCACATGTCTGTGATGACTCCTTTCGCGGCAGGTGCTGAACCAGAACCCAACGGAAGTAGGAATGCAGCTTACAATAGCTCGTTAGTCCCAAAACACGTAAAGTAGAATATGCCACTACTCACCGAGATAGATATGCCATCTACGCGTCGCGAATGCAGCAATGGTTGTGAGAACTCCATCAATGACTAGGCTCCATCGAAGGAAAAACAGATCAAACCCAAGATGACTCAAGTCTGGGTCCGTTGAAGTCAAGTCACCCCTAGCCCGGGATTCTATCAAAGTGTCAAAGTCTTCGTAGTGGGATATCGTGTCAGAAGGCTGTTCGACAGTATTGGCGACTCCATCAGGCCCCCTTAACGAGAACCATGTCCGTCCTCGCGCTATAATGTATGGAAAGAGAAGCAGAAGAAAGATGCTCCTCATCACCGCCCATCCAGACATGAGCCATCCGTTTTCTGCCTGGTTAAAGTTGAACTCGGCCGTCGCGTACATCTGGATCATAAATGGTGCATAGTCCGTGGCCAGCTGGATTTGCAACAGGATTTCATCAGTGAACGCGTGCTAATTGTCACCGACATTTGACTTACTACACCTAGAAAGACACCACAGCAGAGGAAAAGCACCCCGTAGTGGTTGGTAATTTGACCGCTCTGGAGCCGGATCTTCTGAGGTAGAAGAATCTTGAGAGGGCTAAAGAATCCTGATGGCTCTCTGCTGATTGTCTGGCTGTCGAGCGTCGTCTCGGTGGCAATGTAAGGTAGGGCGATTCTGGCGTACATCGTGGCGAGGAGGAAACACACAAACGCCACTTCAAATGGCCTCTGTATGCCGAATATGTCTCCAATCATGCCTCCCGCTGGTGGATATTGTTAGTGCGCGCTATTCCGTGAGAGCTCCGGGGCCATACCCAAGTATCCCACGCCTTGTCCAAGCATGATGCAGCCCTGAAGCTTGCCGAAGACACTAGTCCGTCGGACGGGCTCGACAACCTCACTCACCATGATGTTGACGATCAACCTAGGTCAGGGGGTCAGTCAATTTTCTTGGCCGTCCAGTCTGTAGTGACCTACACATAACCAGCAGGGCCACCAATGATGGCAATCAACTGTGTGCACTGAAAGATGATTATGCCAGGCCAACCCCCAGCTATGACGCCTAGAATTTGAGCGCTTGCACGAATCGCTGGGACGAGTGTTTGGATAAGGAGGGCACTTTTAGGCCCGAGTCTCTTGGCTAGCCATCCAGCGACAAACAAGTTCAACGTCCCTAGAAATAGTTAGAGTCGTTTATGAAGTGCACATCTAGGTTTTCAGGGTCGTACCACACAAGGTTGTCGTCATTCCTAGAATGCTGAACTGGGTAGCCGTGACGGCCGCAACCTCATCTCTGCTGCATTTGTCGCCAATGCCTATGTATGGAGGGTGAGTTTGGTAGAAAATCTCGCATTCCATGAGATGAAAGACGTAAAGAATGCTACAGTGCGGTTTGGTCAGCCTGTATTCATCAACTTGCAGAAGGCAGACTCACGGGACTTGGGTCAAGCTAAAGGATAGAGTAATGATAAATCCCGCGACAAGGATGGGTAACTCGGCGCTACAGGCGTACCAAGCCCTCCGAGTGTCCGCCTCGGGGAGTAGCGGTATCCTCTCTTCCCTAGTCATAGTTCATCCGTCTCGTGCTAACTTCCTGTGTTGACGGCCGTACCCGGGAATGGCGACGCACCGACTTTTAAGACTTTTTCAGCCGTCTTCGTCAACCGGTTACTCGATGATCGGCTACTCAGTCGCCAATCAATATGAGCTTGCGCCAATCTCGAGCGACCGTTACGGAATCCAGGCCAATATGGCGTCATTGTATTCATCGCGTCATGTCATGAAGCTTACGAAGCACCAGTGAAACATTTGAGGGTTGAGCATAAGAGCTCTTGTCATATTCAACAGCTGCCCGCTCTTCAGTGGTCTACAAAATAGTGTCTTGATGATCAGCTCCAGAACTACTGACGAGGTGGCGGCATTGGCTCTCGTCAAGTCCAGCTCCCTTGAGTGACGCCCCTCGCTCCAGTAGTAATTCCACTACATCTTGATCCTTGTCGTCGAAAGCAATCCTAAGAGGGGTCCGCTCCTGCTCATTCTGTTGCTCTATACACACACGTGCGTCGAGCAGAAGGCGTGTCATCTCACGCCCCGCAAGTACTCCAGATACTGTATCTAGGATAAGGACGTCATCATTTGCACCGCAACCTCTATCCAAGACATATCTGAGGACGTTCGCGCAGCTATTCCATACCGCATACCATACCAGGCCCCTCCCTTTGTTGCGCGTTTGTTCTAGGTCCACTCCCATTTCCAGAAACAAAAATGCAAGTTCTTCAGATCCCCCAAACATCGCCAACATCACTGGAGTCCAATTGTCAGAGCCCCTGAAGACCGGATTGGCGCCCGCTTGGAGGAGAAGCTTTACTGTAGAAACGCGTCCGTATGTTAATGCTTCTTCTAGGGCAGATGTTCCTCTGTACTCCTGGGGGAGTTATCAAGCGCTCCGTTCTCGAGGAGAAGCCGCACAAGGTCTTCATCCTCGTCGTAATAGCCCACTGCCGCGTGGATTGCTAGCGATCCACATGGCTCACCGAATGTGGTATGTACGTCAGCTCCAGCATCGATGAGAATCTTGGCAATCTCGTACAGTCCTTTCCCTGCGGCTACGCTCAACGGGCTGTGTCGTATTTCTTCCCATCTGACCGGGTTCGGGTCGGCACCATATTTCAAAAGCAGCTGGACAATTTCAACATGACCTGTTCCAGCGGCCAAGGCGAGTGGTGTGGTGAAACGAGCACCAGGGGCCAATTCATATAAATTATTTAAATCGGCTCCTCCCCGTACTGTCTTTTCCAAAACCGAACTGTATCCTTTATTTATGCTGAAAAAGAGCGCTTTATCTTTACTGCGAAACGAGTAAAGACGTCGATCGAGAATCTGATGAAAGTGGCGGTTTATGCCGCTGAGGGCATTCAGGTCGGCGCCAGAGGTGACCTTGGCGGCGATGGACTCGATGAGTTCGACGGGGAGAGTTTCAAGAGGCATCGCATTCCAATTTGTCCTTTCGGTCAAACTTTGATAAAATAAAAAAGGAATAACTCGGAAGCCTGTCGGGTCGTAGATTTTAACAGAATTTGGGATGATGGGTTCAAGCCGTTGTGTCAGACGGGTAGCAGTCAACATTTATATCCAGAACGTGAGTCTGTGCAGCCAATCCTGCTGCCTGATATTATTTCTATCTGAAACAATTATGCTTCCATCCCCATTCCGTTACTGGTTCGAAATTTCGTCTCTCAACAATCATGTTTCCTTGGCCGTGTAGAACTGAGGCCCCAGACGATTGTAGACCTTGAACTCCCGCGGCTTGACAAACATGGGTTCTGTGGCAGCAAAGTACTCTTTGTAATAATCTTTGGGGATTTGAACCTAGAGGAGATGTTAGAGAGCAACGCGTGATAAATACAAGACGTGTCAAACATTTAATAGCCAATCAGTTGTCTGGTTCCTGAAAATGGGTTAGCAATAAGACGCATCATCGTAGACAGGCACTCACCAGTTCTCAACCCAGTGGAGCGTGCCTGGGTCTTCAGGCGACTGGTAAACTTCAAAAAAGGTACATTCTGGCTCTCTGACTACCTTGTCGTAGACTGGCTTGAAGTACTCCAAGAACTTGGACACGTTCTCGGGGTCGACGTAGACGGTGACGTGAAGGCTGATACCGTGATTGGATGCCATGATGGAATGATTGAGAGAATTGGTTGAGAAGTAACAGGCTTAAGGAGGCGAGGCGATCTCTTAAATACTTGAGAAATCAATCAACCCACCTGCAAGTCTTTCCGATTAACGCGATGGTGCTTGATAATCGGGTCCCATTATTAAGCGCGTAAGAATCAAAGCCACCATTCCTTCATGGGAACTTCCTATTAATATTCTTGACCAGTCATTGGCTGAGCATTTCAAGGTTACACTAACGATCAGACTAATAATAGGAAGCCCTGCTTGGTCTACGTCCTGGAGAGTGGTTGTTGACGGACTCGGCTGACAGCTAGCCACGTCAAAACAAGGTCGGCGGACTTGGCGGAGCTGAAGGATTACGGAGTCGCACGGAGTTCCACGGAGTACCACCTCAGGCTTACTTATCATATCACGGAGTTTTCTTCCAAACTCCGATTCGAATATCCCTCAACCATCGCTAGCAACCTTCAGTCAGCCAAGCCCCTAGGTTGAAGGTCTGCTGACGTGTTTAGCCGCATCCTGCCACAATATCTATAAGTGGCTCACAGGGACGTTGCAACCGAGAACAAAAGGCGTCGTACTTCGTGCAAGGCTAATCATGACTAAGGGGTAGTTTGATGGCTCATTTATTTCAAAGTCTTGCCAAGTCCTGGGCACGCCATCATTAAGGTTTTGACCAATCTCTAACAAATACAAGATACGAGCGCCAACGAGAGTTTGTTGTGAGACGTTCAAAACACAAGTCGGCAGAAAAAACATTTAGGGGGCAGGTTCATAAGGATATTGAGCCTTGAGGTCAAATCTGTCAGGGATATTAAGCTAGGGTTTCTGTCGGCACTGTTTTTTTCATCATGTCAAGCTTCTGGGTGTGGTCCTTGTGACAGTTTAAAGATCATCCCAACCCAGAAGCCCGAAAAAATCATCTAACTCACTGGCCCCTCCGCGTAATAAAGAGAGGAAAGAAACTGAAGAGTCGGTATCAAAGATTCCCTCTTCCAATTGTCGGGTGTACTGCCAGTGGTCCAGATTTAGGCCTCCAGGGCCGCATTCAACCTCGAGGAATTTTCTATCGCTAGCATAGAATGCGTTTGTGAAATAGCCACTTGGGACTTCTTTGAAGACGGGAGCGTCCTTGTTTCGTTTTAGGCTGTGATCTATGAACCACAGTCTGGAGTTTCCGTAGGCATTGTGGGCGAATGAATCCAGTGCTTGCACCATCCGCCAGGCTTCTTCGTGTTGTCTTGGCTGGTGCAGTTTGAACCCCCATTCGGGATTATATTCTATCGCGATGTGCGTGACCCTTTCTGTTAACCCTACAGGGATTTCCAGGTAGCCCCAATTCCTATCAATGCTGCTCAAGAGGTCTGGTTGTAGCACGAAGAGGTCGCAGCGGGGTATAACGGTAAAGTAATCGGGGGCGCCGCTGGAAGACGTGAAGTAGCCAGTTTCTGGCATGAACCATAGCTTGAGGAGCGAAGCTACACTCTGGTGTCTGCGCAGATAGTCCCGCTCTGAGTTTAAGAAGTGCTCTTGCATCATGACTCTTGACTCTTTGCAAGCTGTCCACAGTCAGCCATCGATCAGGTATGTTGATACATCCCTGTCACCGCCGTCACCGCCGTCGCTGCTGTTGCTGTGGAAGTATCGATCTCGTGGGGATTCGGCGAGGCATTTTCCATTAAAGAGCCTTGCCAACGATAAAACATCGTCGGACCCGTCGTGGTCGTCATCGAAATCGTCGTAGAGCCGAAAGATGTGCAAACCTGGACGAGTCGTCCGGATGGCGAACCTCCAGATCTCATCTCTTAGTTCTCTGGGCAAGTCGCGAAACCGATCGAATGTAGTCGCCATGACTGACGATATGGAAAGGGGGTGAATGATGAAGACCAGTGCGGCATTGATGGATGAGAGTGGATATTAATACCTGGTTCTAATAAGGTTCTGATAAACCGTCAAGTGAGTCACTGCGCCTTTCACTTGTAGAGTGAACACTCAACATGGTGAGAGTTAAACCTAAAATTGCTACAAATGCAGGCAGCAGAACGTTCAAAAAAGGCCACTGTGTCAGCATCGGGTCATGATGCTAAACGTTGACAATCTATTGTTCATTATCGTTATAGCCCGGCCCTTGATGGGTTAACTGAGCCCGAAGATCGAGCCAAAAGATCGCTACAAAGTGTACAGAAAGGATGAACTGAAAGGCTGAGGGCAAAAGGTGATCGTGAATACCCAAAGAGCGCGTTATCCTCAAGATATGTTATCCCGGCTGACAAATAAAATGGTGGGATCATTAGCTTAGTAGGAGCCATCAGCTGCAACCGCGAAAAACACAGTTATCAATGCATGATGGCCTCTCTGGAGTAGTACTGGCACGTGTCCGGCTTCTCTTGGACGAGATAAATGAGAAGGATTGTGGCTGAAGGGCATATTCAATCAATGAACCACCCAAGTCGCAGCCAACATGCACTCGTGGGCGAAAGACATGGTAATGTCATCCGAGAAGAAGAGGTTGTGCTCTCAGTCGACTGTCCAATTTGTCAGAGCTGCATCATCTGACCTGCAGCTGGAACTTCAGCTCACGGCCAGACACCCTTCCTTCAATATTTTTGGCCAGTAGGGGAGTTGGATCATTCAGCCTGGGATGCTCGTCGCCGCACTTGTTGATCTAAGCCACCACTTCATCGCTTGTGCCAAGACTATATTATGCATGGCCATGTATATGTCAAGTAACTTGAAATAGTAGGGACAGTCCTCTTTTTCAGCTATCCTTGGTGCAACAGGAAACGACATTTCCAACTTCGTTGGCCTCCAAGTTCTCAATCACATCTTTTCTTTCGCGAGCTGAGATGGATTCTCGAGGATTGTTTCCCCATCGCTCACTCTCTGTTCTCAGCCATAGTTCATTGTCCACGGTAGCGGATGGAGATGTACGTTGTTGTGGCTGGTGATGACATGTGGCATCCAATACTGACATGCCCAGGCTTCGGACCCGAGGCGAAGCACTAGTGTTCCATTAGTTAATGACGATGGCAATGACAGTGAATATTCCGAAAGGCTACCCCCACGATCGACCGACCAACCCCGACGCCATCCAGCTTCGAACGTGGGCGAACCACTTGAACGAGACACAGGGCGCGATGGCGGCGACCCCTCCTCCGACCCAAGCTCGACTCTGTTCAAACCAGCACCCATTCCAACCATAGAACAAGTACACCCCAAAGTCAAATGGCGGAATGCGCTGTCTGGCTGGTACCTTGAGATCTTCTGGTCCTTTGTCAGCTCTGGTTGTTTCGTCGCCCTCGTCCTTATTCTCCACAAATTCAACGACCAGCCTCCACCCAAGTGGTGGCTCGGAATAACCATCAACGCTGTGATTGCTCTAATAGCCACTGTCAGCCGTATTTGTTTGGAAATCCCAGTTTGCGAAAGTGTCTCGCAGTTGAAGTGGCTATGGTATCGAGAGGAGAGGCCTCTGGCCGACTTGCAAGTTTTTGACGAAGCGAGCCGAGGGCCATGGGGGAGCCTTAAACTTCTTGTGACAATGCGCCGCACAAAGTCTTGGTGAGTACTTTATCCTTTTCAAGCGTCTTTGATGAATAAACTGACAGAGTTTAGGGTCCTTGGACTGCTATCGGCCCTGGTCATAACTACTTCTGTGCTCACATCTACCCTTACCCAGTCAGCAGTGACATATCGATCACGGCTTGAACCAGTACCAGGTTTCCCAAGTGCCAATGTCCTTCGAGCCACAGAGTTCTGGTCTACCAGTGCCAGCGACTTCTGGCAAGGTAAGGATCCAGGCCCAAAAAGGCCAGCACCCGCTGACGGTCTCATCACCAGACTACTTCACTGGCAGGGTAGCTAGTGAGATATACACTGGGCTCAATTATCCTGTTGGGGACAAACTCGAGACGAACCAGCCTTTTTGTGCCACCAGCGAGTGTCGCTGGCCCCTGTTCAACACACTCGAAGTATGCACCAAAACGTGGAACATCACGAAGCATCTAGACTTTGAGATGAAAAATGGAAGGATGATTAACATTTCCTTGCCCAATGGTGCATCTCTCATCCGTAATGAGAAGGATCCAGAGCCTAAGCTTCGCCCCGATTTCGTCTGGCTTTCTAGCAGCAACGGCCCAATTTCCAACGATGCGAATTCGTCCGAACTCACCAGGGCTACACTCTCGAATCTCTTGGTCATTTACCACTCCCCTGGGAGTAGCCCTCCTTTGGCTTTCGAAGTTCTATTTCATCTATGCGTGAATAGATACAACTTGACCATAAGTGAGAACGTCGTATCACGGGAGTTGAAGGATTCCTCGGCGCGTACAGTTGTTGGTCCAGTCAAAGTCGAGCTCATGGGAGGTCAAGTTCGCAACGTTAGTTCAATCCTCTCACCTGACAAAGACAAGACCAAGTTCCCGATCGGAGGGACAGGCTTTTCCATAATGGCTCGGACCCTCAGCGTCATACTAAACGGCACCTACAATGAACGCGGCGGTGAGGATCCCTTGGCAGCGGCAGCAACTCGGTTCGCGCATTTATTCCAGACAGCCGAAAGTGACAAAAGTCTGGGGCTGCTAAGCGAGGGAGAAGATCCTGTGATGGGAGTGGTTGCGAATGTCTCACGCAATATTGCGGCCAGTCTTTCGAAGGGGTGAGTTGGTTTGGAAGCAACCATTTCGTCAGTTTACTGATAGATTATGCTCCAAGATTGCCACAAACAACGAGTATAGAGAGTTAGTATACCTAAGAAGACTCTTGTTAGGAAGCCTGCTAATCCAACCCTGCCATACAGGTCTCATGAAACTGATAATATAGTCAAGGGCGAGAATCTCGGCCCTGTGATATTCGTCAGCGTCAGATGGCCATGGCTACTGTTTCTCGGTTCCCAAATTCTCGTTTCAATGACCTTTTTCATCATTATCATCATTCGATCAGCTGTCTCCACCGTGGGAGTGACAAAGTCATCGCTGCTGCCAGTCCTGTTTGCCATCAGTCCGGAGGAACGGACTTTGGTGGAAGACAGCACAGAGGGCAAGTATCACGAAGAGTTCACGAAAATTTCGGATGGGGCTACGGGGGTTATTGGAAAGCTAAGCACGGGGATTAAAAGGCGTGGCTGGGTTTTGAAGGGGGCCAGGGACGAAATTTGATGGGAGAGACCACACAAGGACAACCTCCCTCTTGTTACAGACTGTCAAACAACACATAGCTGCCATACGAAGAAACTGGTGAAGCAAGTTTTAGCACATTTTCTTGAGAAAGACCATTCTCGGGCCATACTGACTTGATTGGCCGCAATACGAGCGTAGGATGGAAACATCTGGAAGCACACCTTGTGGACTAGCACCCAGAGCTTAAGGCCGCCTGGGCGAGAAGGTTGCAATCTATTCGGGCAGTTTCTGAATACTCATCCCCGAAATTCTGCCTAGATCGAACCTACTATGCAGCTCTACAGGAGAGCGCGTTACCTTCCTACTTTAACGTTAGTATCCTCACCGATGACATGCGCTGGCGTCAAGGAGGCAGGTGGTGTTTGCAATATGCCTCGACGTCAGAAGCCAAGATAAGCCAAGTAATTGCCAATTTGCTCGGGTCTAAGGATATGTGAGCCAAATTAGCTACCATTGGCTTCAACTTGTTGAGCGTTATTATGTAACAGGCACGAGAGGGTAGCAATGGCGATCGAACGATCAGCCCTAGGCGCTCTTGATCTCACATGACAGTAATACTGTAGCAGAGCCAAGACACCATAGAGATGAGAGACGCACAGCAAGCGTCCAGCTTTTCGCGAGCAAGGATCGTGTCGCAACCATCGCACAATTATGGCTGGCGGGGACAGCGGATACGATAGCCACAACTTGAATGCATGTGCACCATCGGCTGAATCCTCGGTGATGATGGAAGAGGCAGAAGTGGCTCAGCCTCAAATGCACTGTCGAGGTCAAAGCTCCAACTGTCTGTCCGCGTCTCCGCCGCGACAGTTGCAGGGGCGCAAACGCTAGAAAGCCACTATTTGGGCCTTCGTCTCAGTCGCGAGAGACGTGAGGTTGGGCACGTGGCTCTATTCTTTCAAAGAAGCCGGGCCTGGATGACACTGGTGCCCAGCCGGCTACTGATGCCGTCAGTCTTGAGAGAATGGTAGATCCGTAGCTTCGAATCGAAGGTCAAACGTCCGTGGGTCACGACGATTCCAAAGCGAGGGTGGTGTCGCGTCAATCAGCCTCATGACCCCGCGCGATGCGAGGATGCCCTCTTCACACCATCTCAAAAGCCTGGAGCCCGGGTCCTTGCTGATCCGGGCGTCGTGATAGGATGCAGCAACTTGTCACCGCATTTGTTTCTCAACGGCGCTCAAAGTCTAGAATCCGCGTCACGCCAGACTGGTCTTGGTGCAGAAGGCTAGACGCACTGATCTACAGCGGGAGCACCAACGTGATTTGCCGAGTTCCTGTCCTCGCCTACGAAACTTTCCACGACCTGCCCAAACCAAGACTTGAGAGAGTTGTGGCTGCTGTCACTGGGCAGGTCTTTATTGGGGCGTCTAGAGAAAGGTTGCAGTGCTTCGTGTGTCTTGGCTCTGCTGATTCTTGGCATTATCAAGTGGCTAAAAGCAAGCAATTCGCTTTGGGGGTTTGCTTGTGAATCTTGTCGCTTAACCCGGGAGAGAGCTGTTATGCCCCGCCGCTAGTCGGGTCGTCTGTTGGCCATATGACAGACTGTTTGCAACACTACGAGAGAATATCTTGAGTAAACATCTCATTATCACACATGGTCGGTATACACCCTGTCTCACTCTCCGATACGGCACCAAGATGCACTTTGCTCACACCTCTCAGTGCATTTCATGAGACTTATCAGCTCCCCAACAAGGTGGTTCACACGGGCCTTCGCTTCATGGCTCCCATCTTCTCGCAGACTTTACCTGGTTCATCATCCAGGGAAATAACTGAAGCCGTGGTAGCGAGGGACGTGAGAGACATGACCGAGGTGGGGTCGACGACCGGCACAAATGCCATAGTCGTCGCCGTGTTTCTCGGCATCGCGATATACAACTTCATCGAGCTCAACTTTATCATTCTCGCGACATTCAAGCGAAAAGGCGGTCTCTACTTTTGGAGCTTCATCGTGGCAACGTGGGGTATACCACCTTATTCTATCGGATTTCTTCTCAAGAATTTCCTGCCCGAGACCAACAGTTACATTTACGTCACGCTGATCGTGGTGGGATGGTGGCCGATGGTGACGGGTCAGTCCATGGTGTTGTACTCGCGGTTGCATCTTGTTTTACGAAAACCAGCCTGGTTGAAAGCGGTCCTGATTATGATTATTGTTAATGCGGTCATTTGCTACGTTCCAACAACCATCATGGTCTACGGCGCCAATTCTTCACATCCGGGTCCCTTCATCACTCCATACTCGATATATGAGAAGATCCAAGTCACCCTATTCTTCATCCAAGAGATGATTATCTCTGGACTGTACATCTATTCAACCACGAAGATATTACGCATCGATGCCGTCACAGGGAGGAATGAATCTCGGGATGTGATGCGGCACCTCATCGCAGTGAGCGTTATCGTCGTCATTCTCGACATCACTATTCTGGCATTCGAATACGCAAACCTCTACTACCTGCAAACAAGTTACAAGGCTCTGGCCTATAGCGTCAAGCTAAAGATCGAGTTCAGTATCCTCAACCGGTTGATAGTCGTCACCCAAGGTCGAAAGTGCAGTTCATGCCTTCAGAGCACCGAATGCAGCGGTGGAATGCACAGCAGTCGCAGACAGAGCGATGGGTTTCCGCCTCGACATGGATCACGGTCTACAGTGAGGCCGGCTTTTTGTTCTAGAGATGACAGTGGACGCAGCGACCGCCCTGGCAACAAAGATGGCAGCCATGCGTGAGGCTCGGGTAGCGGAGCTCAATATGACGGAATATTAGCATAGTGTCGGTTTTAATTAATACAGGAGGATGAAGAGGTCGGAACTCACTTCACATGAATGCGCATGTCGTCTGACTCAGTCATAATCGGGGCTTTCAGCAATTTATAGACCTCAACTGATTATCTAGAAATTTTGAAACACCCCTAGAAGAAGCCGGCCCTGTCCTGAACTACTGTACGCCTCGGGATACAGACACACGCCAGCAGGAAGCATGAGAGACTGGAAATTGCCAGCCGACGTCAGACACGAGGATCCAGGAACGGAGACCGAGAGACAAGCCACACGAAGGCGACGATGCCATCATCCCGTGGGAGCGGGGCCGTCTCCCCTCACGTCTCAACGTCATCTCGACATCACGTCGTAAACCCTCTCCTGTTGACGTCGAAAGAAGCAGCTCCTCACGAAAGACAGACCCTTCTCTTTCTTCTCTTCCTTGAAATCTCTGCAAAATTTCCCTGATTCTTTGCAGAAAATCTGATACATTAACCAACAAGATGTCTATGCACCGAGCATCCCTCAGCGTGGTCCGTACCTGCATCCGGCCCGGCCTCGGAGCGGCCCCACTTCGCCGGTTCCAGGTCCGGCAGCAATCCACCGTTAGCAGCGACGGCGACATCGGCGGCCTTGGAGGCCAGCAGGCGCCACCCCCCGGCCGCGGCGGTCGGGACTTTATCAAACAGAACTGGTAATACCATTGTTCTAGTGGATATTCCACGTACTGACTGATGACAAAGGGCTCGTCTCGGAGGCGCCGCTCTGATCATTGCGATCGGTGTGTCCTACATGTCCTCTCCACCTAAGAGGACCGAGTCTAGAGATGTCAAGGCTGCCAATTCCACCGAGATAGGCATGCAGCCTCCAACTAAGTAAAGGTCTACGACCAGAGTGGACCTGAAGGGGGGCAACATGAACGAGACGAATGGTGGCAATGGTCCTTGCCCTACGACGATCGCTGGTACATCATCGTCCGCAATAATGGATGGTTAAAAGTCTCGTTCGTTGGGTTATAATAATTAGGAGGATAATAAAGGCCTGGCTCGATCCTATGTAGGTAATCAGACTGCTAAAATCGCAAACGTCTACGTGTGGATACTGCGTTTCTACCTTCATTTCTCGTGGTCCATATCGACGGAGGGCACGCTCGCAAGGTGCCTACGGCCTTTACGAGCTCTACTGCCCTCAATATTCGACCATCTCACAGCTTCTCGCTGTCTATACCTTGCCGGAACTTCGGGCTTTCCATAGTCCAGCTCCACCAGGACCATCGGTGAACAGGTTGACCGACATCCGTCCCCTCTACTACTGTACGTAAGTGCTGTACGATGTGGGAATCAGGGGCAATGCCACAGAGACAGGGAAGGGTGACATGTTGAGAAACGATCATAAGCTGCCCATTGGTGGAGCAATTCATCCAGCGATCTGCAAAAACAGATCGTCGCCAAAGGCTTTATTGCCGGCGTGGAAGAATAATCCCCGCCATCTGGATGCAACATGAGTGTTGCAACTCCTTCTTGAAAGAACGCGCATGTCACTGCGGTGTGCTGCCCCTTCCTTTCAGAATACATGACCCAGTTATGCTTAAATTAAGCATCGGAATAAACATCCTGACAGAGACCCTGTCAGACGTCGCACCAAGCTTGGACTCCGTGTTTCAGCTCATTAACCTCAAACTCCCCAGTCTGCTGATTGGAGGAAGCAAGGAGAGATCTCCAATGCCGCCCGAGGTTGCGTAGGCTTTGTGTTTCGTTCAGATCGATGTGGATCAGAGAATTTGGACAAACACCGTGATCGGCGACGGAATGAATGTGAAGGATTAGATCCCCGTAAGGAGCCCATGGGAACACGATAGGGGTGACATGTTTAGGGCCCGACTGGATATAAATATCTTAGAGAACACGCGCTCACAGCCAGGAAGCACCACATCACAAACTCGCAGCAGTGTTTCTCATACTCCAGTAAAATGTCCTCTCTTCGTCAGTCCCTTGTCACCTTGGCCTTGGCCATGCCCCTCGCCCTGGCATGTGTCGCCAAGAACGCTATCCCCGAAGCCACCGAGACCATCTCCAACAACGAGCCCATCGAGGTTGCCGCTGGCGAGGTCTTTGACGGCAAGGGAGCTCGCTACGACCGTGGAGCTGGTGCCTGCAAGAACCAGGAAGAAGGAGGCAAGACAGTTGACTTCTATGATGTGTTCATAGCTAACAGATTTAACTGCAGGTCAGGCTGATACCGTGTTCATTCTTCGAGAGGGCGCTACTCTCCGTAATGTCATCATTGGTCCCGATCAGCATGAGGGTGTCTACTGCATTGGCGGAGGCTGCACCATCGAGAACGTGTGGTTCGAGGACGTCTGTGAAGATGCCATCTCCATCGTAAGTCCCGCACAAACCGTTTGAAAAGTGAACAGCACTAACTCGGAGTGTAGAAGGAGGATGCGGCCGGTTCCACCACCAACATTATTGGTGGAGGTGCTTTCCACGCTGCGGACAAGGTCATCCAGCACAACGGCTGCGGAGCTGTCAACATCAAGGACGTGAGTAGAAAGTAAAATTCCTTGTTATCGTAAGCTAACCAAGCCAGTTCTACGCCGAGGACTACGGCAAGGTCTACCGTGCCTGCGGAACTGTAAGTATCCCGAACCCTCAAAACTCGGAACCCCATGCTGACCAAGCCATAGTGCGACGCATGCAAGCGCGATGTTCACGTCGAGGGCGTTTCTGCTTACGGTGGCGGAGAGATTGTGGGTATCAACATCGAGACTGGAGATACTGCTGAGCTTGTCAATGTCTGCACTGACGCCAAGACGCCTTGCCAGCTCTATGATGGTCCTGGCTCCAAGGCTGGCGAGTGCTAAGCTATGGTGTTGTGTGAAAAGTGCTCTTTATTGTCTTTCTACGCTGTTGGGTTGATGTTGTTGTTCACGGGAAAACATGTACATTCCTCCTTCAACCACCTCATTCTATGATATCAATTCCATTATGACTTGACCATTTAGAACAAAGCGTGCTCTCCTCGTCGGCTCGTCTTACCCCGAAAATGTTTGTTGCCACTCAGCAGCCACTTCAGAGCTCCAACTCAAAGATGTCTCACTACGCCTTCGACTAGCCACCTGTCAAGTCGACCTCACGCTGGGTTCACACATCTCATAATTGGCTCGGGCTCAGACCCAGTCGCCCGCAGGCGGCCCGGACCGGTCGCAAGGGGGCTGGGGATTCCGCAAAGGGACCTCCCCACAGTCATCTGCAGCCACACTGCCAAGATAGTTTCCTCTTCTCTCCGGCCTTCCGAGCTTCACTGCGTATCACACGCTACTTGCCTGCCTGATTGAAGCCTCAGTGGGCTCTCCCTAATACCTGTACCTAGGTCACTGCGTGCTCTCTAGGGGAAAGCGCATGAGCAAACTTGAGTCCGTGACCAATGTAAAATAGATAGACTATTCTGCTGTATGATATTCGTGACCTTTCAGCAGCTTATCAATCTCTCGATAATAGTTCCCACAACAATTCACGGGTCGTTTACAGTCAGGGCCTGCGTCTGCGCATCCGTATTTGAGGACCGTCCCCCAGGGCTCTACCACTTAATGACATCGCCATCCAACCTCACAAGTAGACGCTTCTGTACACCGTTATCTTGAGGGTTACTTGGAAAACGCCCGCGCCAAGTGCTTTATCATTTCAATTGGCATTTTCGTTCGCTTTCAGACGTTACCTCTAGTGTTCCGGTGAAAACTGGCCATGAGATGACTTCATGTGATCAATTTGAGGCCATCAACGCGTCAAAATCTCTCGGCTTTAACCACCCAGATATCAATTCAGGATCGAGGTGATGATACCCAAACGCCAGCTGGCAGAGAAACCCCCGCGAAAGAATAGACAACGAGTTACTCTTGGTTGGTTGTTGGTTCAGCGTGTCTGATCCTCCGGCAAGATTTGCCGGTAGAGACCATGCCGGAATCTGCTCATCGGCGGGTGCTTCATGCATGGAGCAGGCAAGTCGACTAACAAGGCCATTACAACAGGGGTCACATCTGAGCATCAGTAACTCGTTAGGCAAGAGGAGTAGAGGCCCAATCCGATCCGCATCTCCAAGATGTGAAGGCCATGTTTTATGTCCACTTTGATACATGCTCCATCCAATGGCCGCCCACATTGTCCCGTATGCAAGCCAATCGTCTCGTTACGTTTGTCAGCTCAAACGTCCCCTCATAGTCACTCAACACTCTAAGATCGCCGTTCAGCCCCAATCTAGTAGATGTGTTTCTGTTGGGTTTATGTTTCACCGATTCTGTACATAGCTTCCATGCTAGAAAAGGACCAATTTCTACGAAGCAGGTTGTCGCTACCAATCAATTAGATGCAAGGCCTGTCACGCGAGTCATGCAGCCTGGCTCATGGCTACTCAGAGGCCTCTCTTCTTGACGAGGGACTGCAAATGCTGTCTTTGACTCACCATCCCTGTTGGTCCGCCAGCCGCAAATGACGTGCCGAAAGCTTGGCTGCATATCTTGAGTGAGGTCATGAGAAAATAGATCAAACAGGCAGCGCTATTTACCATTCGTCCTTGGTGCCGCAGTCCAGAGACCATAGGCCAGGTACTGCACCTTTCGGCCTCTCCACTCTCCCCATTCCCGGTGAGAACCCCCGGACTCACCGTCGTATTGCATGACGCAGCCTAGCGAATTAAGCGGCGGCTATCTGTGCTCTGCGTTGGTGGCCGTTGGCTGTACCCCTGTCTTGCAGCATCACGGCTGAATGTTGGTAGCCAAGAGGGGCCGTCCACCATTGTGTACTCGCTACAACTGCCGAAGGTGACCACCCATCACAAAACGTTCTATCCTACCCATCCATTCCAGTGACATATTTCAGGCGGTTTCGTGCGCTGTAACCATCAGTAGCCCTACCTGCCTATAATGGATGCGATAAATCACAAATTCCTTCAAGATTGAGAACTAGATCTTGGCATGTCAAGAGAAGTTGTGCAGGACCAGCCGCGCCTATAAAGGGACCATGAACAAGATAGGCCCTTGCTGGATCTCGATCGACGTTTGATGCAGATATTTGCTATTTTGGGTTCACCGGCGTTGCAGTGCGTCTGAGACAAGTTCTCCCTGTCAGTTTCTTGAGTAGACCCTCTAGAAACTAGAACTATTACTTGCTCGCCCATAAAGACGATTCCCAACACTTGCGGCTTCTCAGCTAAAAGGCCTTGAAGATTTGAGATTGCAGGGGGTGGGCCAATAGCGCACAAGAGGATAAAAGCAGGAGGCAAACAATGCCGATACGGTCCATGGGGCATGTGGACAGGGTTGGAAAGTGTCTTAACTGACGCATATCTACGTTACGAGTGACATCGCTCAGCCAGCCTTTAATCAACTGACCACCCGCGAGTCATCTACATAGTTGGCCATGCAGACTTGGCAGTGATGGCGGATGCTTCATGCGTGCGTCTGCGGGTTGACCGTTTCCAGCCATGTCGTCTCTCCATCGTAGCGCCTACGCCGACAGCTCAGATTCAATATCAGAGCATGTGCGTCGGCCTCGCCTATAAAGCCGTGTGGTTGATTGCAGCTTCTGGCTCGATTTTACTCACCTTCGCCGACTTCAAGTGGAACTCTCGAGTCACGCATTTCGTCATGACAATCATCCATGTAGCGCTCCTCTTTAGCATTGCTGGGTCTGTAGTTGTGAGTTGCAAATCATTAGTCCCATCTTATCGCAACTCTAATAGAATTGTGGCTATTAGCTGGTCTTTTGGTCCTTGGCACTAGTCATCTATCGACTCTTCTTCCACCCCTTAGCCAGGTATCCGGGTCCAAAGCTGGTAGCATGCACTGAGGTACGTCTAATCAACCAACAGGCGCACTGATGCCAATGCTGACTACTGTCTAGCTCTGGTTTGTCCGATCATGGACGGGAGGATATCACCTTTTTGTCATGAGACAAGTGCACGAGAAGTATGGCGACGTAGTAAGAGTGGCGCCGAACGAGCTCAGCTTCAGATCTTCGGCAGCACACAAGGAGATCTACAGTCAAGCCCCCAAGGGAAAAGCCCCATTCCTAAAGAGCAAGGTCTTCTATAACGTAGGCCCGTCCATCAAACACCCTGACATCGTCTTCACAAGAGACCCCGAAGACCATCGCGTGCAACGGAAAGCTCTCTCCCATGCGTTTAACTCAAGAGGCCTACGGGAAGCCGAAGATACCATCCAAGAGCACACGAGGCTTTTCCTGGAGCAGATCAGCAAGAACGCCGGCCATGGAACCAAGGGCGTTGATGTAACGGCGGTTTACAACTGGCTCACGTTTGACGTTATCGGTGAGTTGCGCCAATGATATCTCGAGTATTGTGCTCTTGACTCACAAAAGCAGGTGCTCTTACCTTTGGAGAGTCTTTCGAATCCGTGTCCGACTGGCAATCCAGTGTTTGGGTTACCCTCCTCCTGAACATGGCAAAGCACATGACATTTCTCCCTGCGGCAGAGAGACTGTCCATTCCATCCTTTGTTCTGGGTGATATCATGCCCAGCGACGTGAGCAAGAATGCCGCCTACCATGACAAGCTCACCGAGGAGAAGATAAGCAGACGGATCGGGTTGATCAAATCCAACGACCGTGAGGATTTCTTTGCATTTATCCTCCGAAAGGGCAACTTTGATCCGGTTCACCTTCGGGAGCAGGCCAAGCTCTTGATGTTGGCGGGATCAGAGACAACGGCAACATTTCTCGCCATGGTGACCTACCTCTTGCTTAAGAACCCTGCCCCGATGCAAAAACTCCAGGATGAGGTACGGTCAGCCTTTTCGTCCGCAGGCGAGATCACTGGAGACTCTACAAATAACCTCAGCTATGTACAAGCCGTTATCGAGGAGGGTCTTCGAATGCTTCCACCATCTCCTATCGGCCTCCCTCGCATCTGCCCCGGAACAACGATAGACGGACACTTTGTCCCAGCAGGCACCGACGTGTCAGTTGACGCGTATGTTCTGGGACACGACGACCGCTACTTCCCGGAACCAGATGAGTTCCGACCTGAGCGTTGGATTGGTGACGATACGGGCAACGAGAAGGATGCGAGCCGTCCATTTTCTTTCGGGCCACGTGCTTGTCTAGGCATCAACCTTGCATACCTAGAGGCCAGAATTGTTCTTGCCCGCATGGTCTATACGTATGATTGGGAATTGGTCAACAAGGACCTGGACTGGTTCAAGGAGGTGAGGCTCTGGACACTCTGGGAGAAGCCAGAGCTGTACGTTCGATTCCATCGCAGGGATGTCTGAGTAAGACAAATGCCCCTGAACACGGAAAGGGGAGCGGATTTTGACGCGTCAACCGAGCATGTAAAGGGACGATTTTGTCTGCGGCATTTTCCATGGACTCACGCGTGGTCGCGTGTGTGGGGGCATGGTCACCTGACACACCAAAACCACAATACCACAAGTGAGATACCCTACACCAGGGCGTTTTTTACTCTCACCGAGTGTTTGATACTCAAAATCTGGAGCTTTGGTTCAATTTCCTTGGTTAGATTGCTAGTCATAGTAGACAGTGATCGGGTCGTGATTCTTTGGGAGAGAACTCACTTGTCTGGCCCGTCAAAACGGTCGCCCCAATTTCCCTGCTGCATCACAGATTCCTGGCAAAGCCAGATATCCTATTCACACCTGTAAACCTCTATGCCCATAACCTCTTCTGGAGAAAAATTTGCGAGGACAATTTTTTCTTCATCACACTTTGGTCCGTGATCTGCAACCCAGACATATATTTCCTGTTCTGAGAGGGAGCTCTGTTTGAGCCAATGTCTTGAATAGGATATGGGGCACGTGACATCCCTCTCCACACTGCCACCCGGAGGAAGAAATTCGCGTTGAGCGGTACGACAGTAAGACCGAGCCAATAAGCTAAAATTGCACATGTTTTCTTGAAATTAAAGGAGCCCGAGCCACATTGATTCTATTGGCCCTCTAAGGTTTGTCTCTCTTTGTTGCTTGGCGATCCTGAGACACGCTCGACATGAGGCTTCCTACCACCTTCGTCTAACAACCAATCAGAAGCCAGCCTCTATGGCTCAGTGGTAGAGCGTGTCACTAGTAATGACAAGGTCCCAGGTTCGATCCCTGGTGGAGGCAGTCAAATAGTCCCCAAGTGGGACATTTGCTTTTTGCCCCGTGTCCACATTGTTTCCTGAGCGATCTAAGATCTTTTGCAGGGACACGAGCGTGATTGGCCCGGTATTTTTTGCGCCATCTTTATCCTAGTTGCTTCACTTCCCTATCGGTTGACTGCTGATAAGATCACGTCTGGAGTGATAGCACATGAACCAGCATCCACGCACACACCTGCCAAATCGTCTCTTGGTGGGCAAGGCTACAAATGCATGGATCGATATTAATTCCCTGCAGTAGCTTCTGCTTTTCTTCTTGCTAGGCTTGCGTTACGACGGGCTAAGATGCTAGGTGATTCGTCGGGTCCCTTGAACTCCACTGTATCACCAACATCCCAAGCTAAACTGAACCACATCTGTCGACATTGGAAATGCTCTTTGGCCGACAAATGTTACAGCAGCCACTCGTAGTTTTCCTTCTCGCGCCTTTGCCGCCTGTGTCGACCATGGCCAATTGGAGGTGGCGCTAGCTTCGTGCCGCAAAAAGCAAATACATGTCTGAGAGCCACATGGTCTGACACTGCGACAACAGAAACTTCGGTTGGGTAAGATATTGCAATTAGATTTCCTCTACGGAGTACCTTTTTGTTCGTGCCGCTCTAAGCTGCGTGTTTGTAGAGTTTCTGAGGGCTTGATATTTGCATGACATAACATTGAGTCCTTGCGTGTTTATGCACCTACCCAGTCAGGCCACTCGACAAATGGGCCCCTTTTCCGTCTCAAAGCCCAAGTCCTCTATCAAAACAAAGTTGCGGAGAATAAAAACATTCATTACCAGGCTGGTAAAAGCACACATGTGGCCCGAGACAAAGTTGGAATGTGCGCACCCCAAAGTAGTCAAGACAACAAGCCCAACCGTGGCGCTTTCACCACCAACAGACAACCAGCGATGCATGATGACTAAAATCAGCCAGGGGTTGGTCATTCCCCTCAATCCCTAACCCCGCTTTCCGTTCAGTCGGATCTTGCAATCTGCAACCCTCTTCCCGTTTGATACAGTCTTGAATATGCCCAGCCCACCTCAAGGGTTGACGACCCCTCCTGAGGGACCGAGAAGCACGGGTTCGCGGGTCAAGTCACCGTCAAAGTCGCCGTCTGCTTCTCCACCGCGACAGAATGAGCTGATTCCTGCTGATGATGTGGATGTGAGCATATCCTGTTTTCGGATTAGGAGTACGCTAACAGCTTGTAGGATGATCCTGATGGTGATCTTGATTCGTCTCTAGGATCTGATGCGTATGTAAAAGTATAAATCGCAACATGTTATTGGTACTGATGAGTCATGTAGAGAGAGTTCAACCGCCTCTGTTTCTGCCAGTCTCCTCGAGTATCGCCAAAGTCAAGGACGCACCTATCACAGTGACAAGTTTGCGTCGAGTTATTTCTTCCCAAACGATGATCAACAACTTGAGTCTATGGATATGACGTGCGGGCTCACATGCATCGAGATCAGTGAAGTGAGACTGACGTGATACACAGCCACCACTACTTGACGCTTCTCCTGAATGACGACCTATTCCTTGCACCCCTAAAGGCGGATAAACTTCAGGTATCTATCTCTCATAAAACTATCATTAGTCGACCGGTATTCAAGCTGACTGTCGACGATTTGATAGAACGTCCTCGATGTTGGTACCGGAACTGGTGAGTTACGTAATGGCCCTTATATGGAATGTCTGCTAACCATCACCTCCAGGTATCTGGGCCATGTAGGATACAAAGGAGTACTATGACTACGTTCACTGACAAACTCTAGCGAATTCGCTGATCGCTATCCTAATGCTGAAGTCACTGGCACCGACCTCTCACCTTGTCAACCGACCTGGGTTCCCCCAAACGTTCGCTTCGAGATTGACGATGCCACCCAGCCCTGGACCTGGAACGACAATCACTTTGACTTCATTCATCTTCGATACCTTTTCGGCGCCATAAAAGACTGGGGCGCTTTGTTCAAGGAGGCATATCGTTGCGCGGCCCCTGGAGGCTGGGTGCAAACGGTTGAGGCCGATATCGAGTTCCGCAGTGACGACGACACGATCCAACTAGAACCGGCTTTTGACACCTATCACAAGCTTTTTAAAGAGGGTGGAAAGGCCTTGGGGAGCTCTTTCTTTGTTCATGAGGAGCAGACGAAGGCGTTTCAAGAGGCTGGGTTTGAGGACGTCAAGATTGTCGACATCAAGGTTGGTTTCTCTCAGCTTTGATGGAACTGACTAACATGGCATGTCAGTTTCCTTGTGGAGGGTGGCCAAAGGACCCAAAGCTTGCTGAGGTTGGACGATTTGTCCAACTCACATTTGAGAATGACGTTGACGGTACGAACGCACCTCGTCTTGAGTCGGATAAACTGCTCACGGATGATAGGATACACCACCATGATGTGGCATGACGTTCTCAAATGGCCCAAGGATGAATATCAGCTGTTCCTCATGGGCCTGCGGAAGG
The DNA here is from genome assembly GCA_023509735.1 of Fusarium liriodendri. Taxonomy (NCBI): domain Eukaryota; kingdom Fungi; phylum Ascomycota; class Sordariomycetes; order Hypocreales; family Nectriaceae; genus Fusarium; species Fusarium liriodendri. The sequence goes on from JALLKD010000006.1 coordinate 26,824, forward strand.
CGGTGCGCAACCCAAAGGTTCACAGCTACCTGATTGCGCGCTACATATACGGACACAAGCCCGACCACGCACAGGCAGCATGAGGCATGAGTTCATAAGTAACGATGAGTTTCAGCAAACCGTACTTTTTCTTCTTTCTAGGCCTTGCGTTTAATGCCCTATTCCTTTGTTGATAGCGTGGGGGATATGTTGGCCGTTGTCTTTCGCTGCTCTCTTGATAAAAGACAGATCAACAGGTCAGAGTCTTCCTCAGTTTGCATAGAGGTTATGTCCTAAGGTCGTAGCGTCATGTACTTGCATACAATCGTAACAGCTGTTGTTGACATATGCTTAGTGGCATCCGTGATGATCCGTCGGTTGGGGTTGCTCAATGCTCTAGAGACTAACTTGAACCGACAGCCGTAGAAGACGGAATGAACCAAGTCCTGACTGGTTCGACATGCAAGCTAATTGGAGCGGATGGATGGCGATCCTGCTGGCAAGGCGCAGGTGCCGGCTCGCGTGGGTATCATCATCCGGGGAAATGCAGGTTCATCGGATATACGGCTTGGAAATACGGGGAAATAGACTTGCCGTCATGCATTAGCGATGGCGGGGTAAATTAGCTGGAATGAGCAGTGATAGCCTTAAAGTCGATCCGACGAGGCATCCGATCTCAAGTGCCGAAGTGGCATTCGGATAGATGGGGCCGATAGTGGCTTGTATCACCTGGGCATCTCTCGGATAATTGTCACCTCAAGGGTCACATGAATGGTCTCCATGGATCTTGTAATGAGTCAAGAGGAAGGCTGTTTACCAATACACTGGCTCCAACACGAGGCACGCCAGCTGTGAGATGCACGGAATATCTAGTGAGAAAAAGGAAGCATCCTGAACACAGGGGTGTCCTCGGGAAAAGGCTCTGCCGGAATGTCAATGAGCTCCGGCTGCAAGAAATGCGCCAGCTCGCCTTCTCCGTGGTCAACCTGTGCCGCAGACCAACCATCTCCAAGCCAAGCCAACCTGTTCCCCTCTTTTCCAGTCGCATCTTCGTTGTACACGTAGTCAAAGTCCTCCCAGCGGGGCGAACGCAGAGTCTCCATGGCGTGTAACGCACTTCCTGGCCACACGCCCGTGATGCGGTCACCTCTGCCGCCCTTGTTCTTATACCAGCTGCTGCAACTATCGAGGTACACAGTTCCCTTGAAGTACTCATCGATGATCTTGGAGAAGTCTTTTACTCGTACTGATTTTGGTTCCATGCTCGAGATGCCTTCCTTTTGGAGTTTCCGTATACACTTGACGATGTAGTCCCCGGTCCTTTCGATCATGGTTGTGAGTGGCCCCGTGCCGATTGCCGCATTTGGACCTAGCATCATGAAGTAGTTGGGGAAGCCATCTGTGGCGAGGGATAGATACGTCTCTGCGTAGGGCTCGAATCGTTGCTGCATCGTCTGGCCATTCTTCCCAATCACTGGAAAAGGTGGAGGAGCCGAGGTTTGGAACCCCGTGGCACAAACCAAAATGTCCAACTTCTTCTCCTCCAAGCTTTGGAGTACTAAACCTGTTTCTGTCGCTCTGGCGATGGGCGTATTGATAAATTCGACGTTGTCTTCGACCAGGGCCTCGAGATATCCCGGGCCAGGTGTCAGTCGTCGACAGGTCACGCCAAAGTCTGGTAACAACGACTCAAAGATGTGCGGTTTGCTCTCCAGTTTCTTTCGCATGAGTGCAATTAGGTCTTCTCGCGCAAGCTTCTGCATCTGAGAGTCCTTCATGGTGAGAGAGTGAGCCGAGTTGCCATCTCTTTCGATCGCAGTTCGAAAGTTGAGGTAGTACTCAGGGTCAGTTGCAAACTTCTTCCTTTGCTCAGGGGAGACTGTGAAGTGTTAGCGTACTATTCGCTCAAGGTTTGCGATATCTGATGACTTGCAGAATTCGTCATCTATTCCAAGACTCTTCATCACAGACTCGCCAATGGGCTTAGAGATCCATGTCTTGCTTCGAACGAAGCAACTGAGCTTAGTCCCAGGCAACTTCTGCAAGTTGGGAATGATCTGAATCGCACTGCTTCCACCGCCGATGATGCCAATTCTCTTGTTCTCAAAATTGACACTAGGAACCAAGACTTAGTATACTTTGCATGGAGGGCATTGATCCTAGCATACCTCTCATCCCAAGATGCAGAATGCATGACCGGGATCTTCATGTCTTGAAGTCCTGGGATATCAGGCCAGGACCTCTCGTTCAAAGTGCCTCGGGCACTGATGACAACATCTGCCGTATCCTCCAAAGTCTCTCCGGTCTGTAAATTCTTGACAGAGACATGCCTAAGACCGCATCAGCGATGATGACACAAGAACAGCCGAACTGTCTGTCTTACCACTGGGATGTCTTCTCATCCCATGTCGCATCAAGTACCTTGTGCGAGGTTTTGATGAAGCGGTCTACTGAGTAGCGCTTCGTGACGGACTCGAGATATTGAAGAATCTCAGGGCCCGGGGCATGAGACTGGCTCCAATTGGGATTGGGTGCAAATGTGTACTGATATGAGTGCGCTACGACTGTTAGAAAGGACGAACACCCGAAGCCACATAATACTTGCATGGAATATCGCAGGCGCAGCCTGGGTACCGATTTTCATACCACGTCCCTCCAATTCCAGAATTCTTCTCGTATATCGTCAACTTGACATTGCGTAGCCGTTCAGGTATACGAATGCCGCAGTAGATTCCAGAAAAGCCAGCGCCAATGATGATGACGCTGATAGGACGGAAGTTCTCGACAACTCGGGGCTTGGGAGGGATATCAGACCCAGGGGAGCTTTGAGGAGTTGTGAGGCCGTTCAGAACAGCGTGTGTTGGAGTCTGTGGTGGAGTTGAGACACGAGACATGGCTGTTGGTGTGGTGTTTGGGAGCTGGAAAATTGCAACATCGGAATGGTATCGGAAGAAGAAATGTGTTCAGAGGAACTACGAGACACGGGGATGGATAACTATAAGTTTGGGTAATGTCTGGTTCACAGCCTTGAAATCGCTTCCATTGAACCGGAGGGACGATGTACGCCCTGCCTTACTTCACGCTTGTTACGAAAACCGGGCCGGGGACTTACATTCAGCTCGGGTAACGCTCTGAATTCGGAAACGTACATCCTAACCATGAATGGACACTATGCAGTACCCGAGACAAGGCGGGGGAAGAGGGGTCACGGTGTTTCCCTGTCTTGGCCAACGGGAATAATAGCTTTGCAACAGGAGCATGTCCGCTTAACGCGGATAGGAATGAGGCGTCTGAGGGGTCCGTGGGACTGCTGTGCATGGTAGGAAGCCTTGGAGCCTGACTGAAGCAACACGTAATACTTTGTAATACTCTTTGAAGCCCGAGATAGGCCTAGCCATTCCGCCATATGGGATTCATGTTGCACACTGTTCCGACTAAGGTTCCGTACATCGTACTTTGCATCTCGGGAGGTTTTCGGAACCGGCTATTCTCGGAAGTTGGGGTCGAAGAGAGAGTGGTACATGCCCAGTGCTGTGTGAAGATGCGTAACCACTTGACTCCTCAGATATGATAGTGTAGATAGGAATGGATTGAAGATGAAATATGGATTACTGAACAGACGATAGGATTTGCATGTTTAATAGGTACATTAACATTAACTCCTATTAAGAGTATGTAAGCCAGCCGTGCCAGGCATTCCTCATCCTCTCCGCCCTGTCCACGGTGAGATAGGCCGAGTTGGCCAATCTCACCTGCAGTTGCTTAAACTTGGCCGTCGACGCGCCCTTTTCGAACAACATGTCCAGCTCAAGATAAGAAAGACCCTTTGTTTCTGGTAATCGGAACCAACAATAAACAAGACAAAGAAAAGCTGTTCCGGCATACACAAAGCATGATTTCCCCTCCACGTCCCAGGCTGTCGGGTTCAGCATCTGGGGTGCTATGACGTTGTTGATGATGGTGAAGAGGTTGTAGATGATGCGCGCGAGGGCGATGGTCTTGACTCGTAGACGAGTGGATGGCAGCTCAGCGACAATGACGTAGCAGGTTGGGCCAATGGTGAGGTTGTATGCAAACGTGGTTGCGATGAGGATGGAGCCGAGAGACCAATTCAATGCCTTGTGGCCTTCCAAGACCACAGCCAGGATACCTCCCAGAGTCAGGAGAGAGGCTGAGACCGCGAGGCCTGTAAGGTAGAGCTTGCGGCGACCGATGTGAGATAGAAGGAACCAAGAGATCATACCTCCAACCAGAGCCATTCCATACATTCCAGTGGCAAGACTGAACGACTTTGATGAATCGAAACCAGCTGCCTCGAGGAAGTAAGGTGCATAGCCTGTCAAGGTCCACCCACATAGTGCTTGGCATGACCACACCATGCAGCAGATCTCGGTTCGACGAAGGTTGGCACCCTTGAACAAATCGGCGTAACTTGCACCACCATAGTTGAGTTTGCGCTCGACTTTGTTGGTGTGCTCCATCACGGCGATCGTATCGTCGATGTCGAGGTTGGACCGCTTGGTCAGACGTTGTAAAGCATGTCTTGCCTCGACCTTTCTCTCACGTCGAATCAACCACCCTGATACAATTGTTAGCGTTATTCAGACTTGGGATAGATGATGACTTACATGGACTCTCAGGGGCAAAGCAGATACCAATGAGTAGTGGGATGGCCCAAGCCCATTGAAGAGCAAAGGGGATTCGATAAGACCACTCGGAGTTGTTGTGGATCAAGGCTCGGAGGATGCCGGTGCCAAGGAGTTGGCCGATGACCCAACACATGTTGACGTTGCTTAGAAGACAGGCGCGGATGATTGAGGGGACGACCTCGGCGGCGTATGTAGCTGCCAAAGTTTGGATAACTCCCCATGAGATGCCTGCAATTGTGAGCTATGTCTACTGTAATGTGGGTGAACCAAAGGGGGAGGGGGGCCAGGGGAAGTCAGGCACTAGGGCAAAGAGAGAAAAAAGAAACTTCGACATACCACAAAGCGCTTGAGAGATAAGCAAGACGGTAATGTTGTGAGCAAAGAATGCCGGAAATACGGCCACGAGCAACCACAGAAGACTGATGATCATCATCTTCTTGTAACCAATCCTGTAAGTGACCCATCCATGCACAAACAGGCCAATGACCTCGCACCCGACGGCGGCATTCTGCAGACCCATCTGCCAAAGAGGCGAGATCTCATAAAGGGGGCCCTTTGGTGTCTCAGACAGTTCTCCATAACGACGTCGGAAGGAAGGAAAGGCTATGAAGCCTGCGATCAGTGACTTGTCATAACCCTCCATGACCACCGTCAAGAAGAGTATTAATGACCACATGATGGCCTTTGGGTACTGCTTGCAACAGTTTATCAAGGTCATTTCCTTCTCTGCATTCAACCCCCGTTGAATCTTCCTCCCCGTATCGTCGGAGCTGTGAGATGCACGCGGGATCCATAGTACATCCCTGGCATTGCCTGGCTGTTCCTCTGGAAAGGTAAAGGTAGGTTCGGGTTCTTGGACATGTGAGACATGGATGTCCGTCTGGATGATGACCGATTTGGAGTTTACGGGAAGCAGGCCTATGTCGTCTTTGCTGCTGTTTCCTGAGGTGTCATTCGATTTGGAAAACATGGTGAATAAATAGAAAAAGATAAGGAGCGGAATGCCTTTCGGCGGTTCGTGAGATCGACAGTCCCAGCGTCAACTAGACCAGGTTAACGCTGCACCAGACATAATGATATATACAGCTCGATCCTTTGCAGTGGCATGTCTGGTCTGCCTCGGCTGGGTATTCTCATCTAGACTGGGGTAATTAGCCATGCACCCCAGGTTCAGCTTTCCGGCCGTATCTCGGCGGCACATGTTTTGATGGCCAAGGTGGATACAGGGACATCTTTGGGCGTCGTGCGAGTGAGCATGTCGAACTATTGCCTTGTTTGGTTTGGGGTGTTGTGTTTGTTCTATTCCGTTTACGAGGGAACCTGTGGTTATTCCATGTTGTGGCTTTCCGAATTACTGGAACGGGACATGGGTGTTGAACTGTTGATCGAGATTGGACCATCATACGATGGATGTCAGATGAGTGCCGGAAAGATGGTAGAGGAAAATATCACGATAAAAGCACGAGACTTGGTGCGTGCTCTGTCGAGTCGAATATGAGCCAAGACGTTGAAGACACTACAACACCACCCAATGACGACCTTTTTGGTGATGTTGCAACTAATCCATACTCATTGAGTAGTAACTGACTGAATGCCTACTCATGAAAGCAGGACCTTTCTTGTGTTTCGAGTCTTGACTACCTTACTCTTTCGGACAACGACCGAGTCAGCCACCTCAATAGATCAAGTAACTATTACTCAAAAGAAGCCAGAGCGTCGTCGAAATAAAGGTCAGGAGGCGACGAAGAATTTTTATCAAAGCATCCAACCATCTTGACTCTTCCGCTGCCGACTTTAACCGTTGGCCGATTATCCACCCTCTCCTGAAGCTAATCCCCCCACAAGAATTCCCCATGGAGAAAGGTTCTCTAGCGTGTGGTCCCCCTATTATTCATAGCGCGAGTCTCGAAGACGGCGGGTGATCAAGGCCCGCGGTCCGCACAAGGCACGTCACCAATCAGAAGCTCTACCGGCGCGGAGGCAAACGGGCGCTAGAAGACGTTGTCGTGTGTCAAGTTTCGCCGAGAGAAGGCCTAGCGACCGCAAATAGTTGGAGAACTCGAGCTCGATTTGGGGACCTGCGTGGTAAGGCTATTCAATCAGAGGTGTTGGCAGGGATCTTGATTATCGGCCCTTTCCTCAGCCCCTGCGTCTCGTCAACCCACACCAGTTGTCAAACTAGACTTTTTTCGAGGGTGGTAGCCAGGTTCTAGATTCCGAGCAGGCCGAGGCTGATGGAAGGAAAGCATCTGACATGAGTGAGCAGACTTGCAAGAGGGAGTAGTATTTGGTGTCTGCAGCCGCCACATATGCGTCGCACTCGGTAGAGTTCTTGGCGTTGGCTGAAGATGTAGAAATAGGCCCGGTTCCATTCTTTGATACACAACAATGAGATAAACCTCGGTGGGCTCGGTTATGCTTTTCTGCTTCCATTCCTGCATCCACTCAAGGAAGTCTACTAGGGTAGCGTCTTTGGACATCCGGGGCCCCGCGTAAATGGGAGTAAAAGGGCCGATATCTGGTGTTTTATGGCTTCAAGCGAGTGAATATTGCGCCCTGTTAATTGACGGCTCCAAGGTTAAAGAGTGCCTTGGTTGGCGCCATGATGTGATGAAGGAAAAGGGTGCAGAATGGTGATGCGTAAAGCGAACGCGACTGCGAGTATTATCACATTTCACACCGCAGTGAGATGTGATTCTTGTCAACGGGCCGATATCGAAGGAGGACGCCATTCGGGGCTACTTTTTTCTCAAGAAACCCATTTGCAGCGCCGTGTCTTTTGCTGCCGCGGCTGGTGGCCTCTTCTGGAGACGTCATCGGCGACAAAAGCCCATCGTTAGGAACAAAAGCACAACCGTACGCGCAATCTAGGCATCGAACGCATCAAATCACAACACCAAAGTCAAAGGCCAGGCAGCATCCCAGCAGAAATTATTTGCATCAGGCAACACCGCAATAAACATGCAAATATGCTTTGCAGCATTTCACATACGTGTCAGCTGGCTCAGCCCCAAGGCATCAATCTGGCTTCTTGTTGCCTACTGCTCTTGCAAGAATGGCTATAAAAGGCTGCCTTCCTTCTTCAATTTCTGATTTCCTTTCCTCTCTCTTCCTCATCTGAATGCAGGGGCATTCGCCTACCCTATGAGGTTGACACTGAGGGAGGCTTTTGCTAGAGGGAGTTCTACTCTTGACCATTGCTCCTCATCGGGTTCGCCCGTTGAGGGAATTTTTGAATCGTGCTTTGTTTCATTGCGTCCTGTCTTTTCAAGATGGCCGTGAAGAAGCTGGTCGGAATGTGATAGAGAATTGTGTTTTATTGTCGTGTTTCTTGATGGTGCGGGCAACGGAGATGTCACCGATTACAACAATGCGATGGAAGATAGAGATAAAGCCAGGAATTGTTAGTTATCGGTGTTTTTGCTGGTGGGGCTGCCAGGCGAAGACTTCTTGGGTGAGAGTTCAAGAGCAATGTCATAAAGAAAGCCCGAGACCGAATAACTTGTATTTCCTCACATTTCATGAATCACATGAGCTGTAACCGTCGTCTGCGTGCGCTCACGAAACAAGACTCTCTTGATCACGTACACTAAGTAATTATTCAAGCTACTTTCCAGCTTCTTCTTCAGTTGTTGATAAAGCTTCATTCGCATAGACACGTGGGAATGGCCATTTATTTTTAAATAACATTCAATCGATCAATTTTATACTCTAGCTCTACTTCAATCTAGTCATTCTCCAAAGTAGGGTTTTCTTTACCTACCAGCTGGAACAGAGTTTGCATTGTTTCAAACACTCATCTCGCCCATCTCCTCCATACAGAGGTCTAGTTGTTGGCAATCTCTTCCACTAGCTCTACCATCTCCTTGTCACGAGCCTTGATTTCAGTGTTGGTCTTGACCAGAGCTCGCGTCACCTTCTCTCTCTCTTGGAGAGTCAGGTTGGCAGGCGGGACTCCGTCAGATCCGTAAAGGACCAGCTTGTGGATGCTCTTCTGCTCCTTGAGCTTCTGAGACTCTTGCCTGGCCTCGTTGAATCGCTTGGCGGCGAAGATAGTAGCCTGATTAGAAGACATTTTAGTTAGCTTTCTTACTTAGCTATGGGGTAAGGAAGATTTAGTTGCTGGTGGGGGGTTTCCGAATGTTGGTTGACTGTTTGTGTTGCCGATGGTGGATTCTCTTAATCTAGGAATTACAGCTGGTTTATGAGTTGTTGAGTTGCTTGGTACTTGCGTTCACTTTCTGGTGTATACATTCTCTTCATTCATTTTGCTTCGAGGATGTTCTGGTGATCAGCGTCTTTGTTCCTCGAATGACTCTTACAAACCTATCCACACTTTTATTCCGCCCATAAAAGGACCTTTGTCTATTGAGTATGACGCTTTGTTGAAATGTCCTATTGGCAACAATTTTCATCTTTCAATGACGTCTTGTTCAGTTGTGCCCCTCCTGGTAATTCATTCTCGCAACGGCACAGTAGTCCCACGACCGAGATGGCGGCACGTGAGCAGACACAAATGGCCGATGGCAGAGTCTGCCTTATCTCTCAGACTTGACCCAAGTGGCGTCCATCCACGATCCGCATTGTGCAGCTTGGCACTGCCAAGCATCTTATTCAGCAGAGCCCCAAGTCAGCCCAATCCTCCCAGCTCAGCTGAACCCAAACTTCAATCCGCAAGAACCCTATGATGGAGTGGCTCTCGGGATGGCTGACTGGCTCCAAAGTCGCCATATGTCCCTCCTGTGGCCGCGAGCCCGGGACTATCGACCGGAAAGATGACATGAACTGGGTCACGACGTTTCAAAGAATCGACGAAGCCTTGGCACTCGGCTGCCTGAGATGCAGCTTCACCGTCGACTGCTTAAAGGCCTGTCCAACAACGGCAAAGATCGACTATTCTTTGATTGTGCGAGCCAAGGCTTGGAAGATGCACAACTTCATCTTTGTTCGTGTCAGGGACGAGGGATCCGAGGATGGGTTGCGCGAGATTGATCTGGAGCTTTTTTCACCTCAAGGTGCGTCAACATGACTTGTTGGGCAGACAAGGTCTCATTGATGAATAGAAGGAAATACGCTAGATATCTTGCAGATATCGACGGTACGGAAGCCTCTCATCGGAGACACATCCTCAGAAGAGTCCTTTTCGATGGTTTCCTCCTGGATAGAAGAATGCTTAGAGAAGCACCCAGACTGCGCAAAGACTGAACAAATCACCCGCGAGAAGAGGAAGTTCCCAGCCCGACTACTTGATTTAACCAATGGGAAGGTGGCGCTTCGCGAGGGCATCCGGTCAGACCGATACGTCTGTTTGAGTCACTGCTGGGGTAAAACTGCCCATACGGCCTTGACGACAAAGAAGACGTTCAAAGACCACCTCGTCTCCATTGATTGGGACTGCCTCACGCAGACCTTTCAAGACGCCATCACCATTTGCCGCCGCTTGGATATTCCCTGTCTCTGGATCGATTCTATGTGTGTCATCCAGGACTGCGACGAGGACTGGAAACGCGAGGCCGCTCTCATGGGAAGTATCTATGAATCCGCTTTCTTGACCATCGCCGCAACAAAGGCCAGTGATAGTTCCGGAGGCTGCTTCTCCAAGGCTGATCCGGCATTTCTTGGGTCCCCGGTACCCGGACACCCCGGTTGGCTGGTGAGGGAACAACCGACCAAGTTCCCTGCCACGTGGTTTGATCTCGCCAATGACTCCTCTAAATTTCCACTCCTGAGTCGAGCTTGGGTGTACCAGGAAATGCGTCTCTCTCGACGTATCTTGCACTTTTGCTCCAACGAGATCATGTGGGAGTGCGGCTCTACCAGAAGGTCTGAGAGCGGCATCAGCAACAAGTACAGAGATACTGAAGAGCAACCTTTCTACCTAGGGGTAAACAAGATCGAGACTGGGAAGTATGCTCATCTCGACTGTGCCAGCCTCTGGTGGCAGACCGTCAGAGAGTTCTCACGGCTCAATATTACCTATCACACTGACAAGCTACCTGCCATGGCCGCTCTGGCGGAACGCATGGCTGAGATGAGGCCTGGCGATGACACATATCTAGCTGGCCTCTGGCGAAGCACCCTTGCGCAAGATCTTCTCTGGAAGCTTAACTACGAATCCTCTGGCCAACAACAGCCACGTGGCGTGCCAACTTGGTCCTGGGCCTCGACATCTTGTGTTGTAGCATGGGATACTGGATACACTACGATGGCCTCCTTTACAGTCAAGAATGTGTACTACGAGGCCTCTGGGCCAAAGTACCTGGGGGGCTGCTCGACAGCTGGAATCGAGATTGAAAGCCCAGTTGTGAGGATTAAGCAGATGAACGGTGCTTCAATCGCATTTTGTCACGAGGCAGGTCTTGCGAGTTACCAGAAGGATTGCACTAGTGAACAGGACCATCAACGCCCATGCGGTCACTTCGCCATGAGCCAGTACAAGCCCGATAGACCTCCAGATAGCGTCTCCAGTGCGTTATACACCGACACGCTTTTTATCCCAATAGCTTGCCCTGAATCCGAGTGGCATCTGCCTACTGTCGGCTTGCATGTTGGGAAAAGGCGTGGCTGTTGCAACTACGAACGACTCGGTTGGTTCGGCATGGAGCATGCAGAATATTTCAAGCACTCTAATCGGAGATTGGTGACCAAATATGGGTGGCCTTATGAGGATGGAGCGTACGAGAGACCGAGTCAGGAACCTTTCACCAAGAAACTATTGGAGGTGTTGTTGAAGATGCCCCGGGAGGTTATCACGCTTGTTTGAAGACGTTCACTCTCTGCCTTCCTTGTTGGACTTAGTTCAATCCGCTTCACGATATCCGGTCGCCCCGCCGACAATGATCTTCATAATGGCGGGCATATGCAGCAGACCGCCCGCTGAGGGGTTGACGATGCAGAGAAGCGAAGTGGATGGAGTTGCAGCAATGCCAAGTTGTTGGTTCCACTAAGTATCCTACCTTTGAAGGATCATGAAGCTTGTCGAGTGCAAGTATAAGATGTTGAATCTTAATATAACCATTAACTCGTGTTATCTTTCCCGTTCATTGCAACATGGCAATTGCTTTTCACATTCTGCTTACCACAGTCAAGCCTGACTCTTTGTTGTCCACGTCTACAGGACCACAGTTGTGAAGGCCTCACGGTGGGCCTTGTGGAGCTTTTGGTGATGCAGCGGGCCGAACTGACTCACACAAGCGTCTGGGCAAGGCGGACAGATGGTTTACTGCCTCCACCATAAAGGCGACATATCACTATTGTCTTGCTTATTGTCTTTGTTTTGGTATCAAAAGGCATACTCAACTGTGAAGTTAGCTGAAAATGGCTTCTTGTGCAGTACCAAGTTCACAATGCAGCACAACGGACGCGTTCTAGACTAATCAGTAGTTCACACAAATTCCAAGTTGGTTACACACACTAAAATGCTTGTGTAACGTTGTTGTAAAACTTTTTCAGTGGCAAACTTGCCAGCGAAGGGAGGCTCTTCTGACTCAACATGACCCAATTGGACTACCGAGGGCCAGTAACCTCGAGACCATTAGAAATTGAGGCCTTCTACTCCACCATTGGCGGCTCTGGGCCCTTGTTAAATAATTCGGCACTTATGAATTCCAACATTCAAAACTCCAGCCGAACATCTGTGGCTGGCTGCTCTTGGTTCCTCGATAATGACATCCCGGTAAGCGCCGTGCAGTAACCAAGCTTTGAGGGGTAGGTTACATCAATCAGGCATGAAGTCGCATGCTGTCGTCCCGAATCTGACCTGGGTCCGCTGCAAACCTCTGCTTTGGTAAATAGGATCCGGCATATGTCATACCGAATTGGACATGCTAGACAGGCATCTGCATGCAGAATTTTACTTTGGTCCAAGAGACCCGGTGTAATATCGTATGCTGGCTGCACCGGATGCGACCTGTTGGGCCGGCATTTGCCTGCAAACCTCTATTTTGGTCAAAGAGACCCCTTGTAGGTCATACGATTCACGCTGCTGTCACTTGACTAGGGTTGTGAGAATTGACTTCTCTGATGTGTACGCCCTGAATTTCTACAGGCAGCCACATCGAACACGCTCGGTATCCAGACGTTAATGCCTGACGAAGAATTTGC
>JALLKD010000007.1:0-46577 GCA_023509735.1 Fusarium liriodendri
GGCCAGAGTTGTTAGTTGTTCTGGGGGGTGGTATTCCAGGCGACTCTAGCAAACGTTAGTGGACGATGCCCGCTGTGAGTAAGGCTACGAGATTCTGAGGCCCCTGCTGCTTGGCGGGTCCTCCTTGGATGCCGCGGCTCAGCGTTCACGTCTCTCACCCAAGACCTTGATTCCCCCTGCTCAAAGCCCCCGTGATGGTAGATTTCTGGCCTCTTTTTCTCTTGTCTAGTGGGGCATCTAACTGCGGGCAAAGAGTTTCGACAGCAACACGACGTAATTGCAGCATCTGGTGGGGCGTCCCCAACTGTCATGGGTTTGCGAGCTTGGCCTGACTCTCTTTCACTCTGTCATTGGAAGACATTGACGATGCAGAGACCGGTGAGGGCAATTGCTTCTTTGGGACGGAATAGCGCAGTGTGTGAGTTCCGCACAGCGTGGATCTATTCCTCCTTCGTTTTCGTATCAGACCCCATCCCATCCCATCCAGACCGAAGCAAACAGCTTGCTTACCCGAGGATGCCGCTGTGCGAAAGAGGTTGTCTGATGAGATTCTGCAGGTTGCCGGGAGGTTTTACCTTATCGGTTCAATGGCACATGGGGACTTTGGTGTGTTTGGAGGGCCGGGTGAAGAAATCCTGCAGGTTATACAAGTGGATAACTGGCTATCGAAATTATTCAACAAATGCCAAGCAAATAGCATCGCAAGCTATTCTTCTCTGGCCAGGTCTTTGTTTCTTTCATCGTTGTCTTTTTCACATGACCTAGAGATTCGGTCACAAGTCTCTCAGCCCTCGGTGGCAGGTAATCGCTAATCTAGGGTTTATGGTGAACAGTTGAAATCTCAGATATTGGCGGGAGACATGGTGCTAAGCGAGGCATTAGCAATTGAAACCCTTTCAGTGGGTGGTCTTATCGAGCATGTCCATTCTTGGCATACTCAGCATGAATGACTGCTGGTTCGTGTATCATGCTTCAGGTTGACTCGAGCATTGACGGTCAGTCCTGAGGTGGCCAACTCATCCAGAGCTAGCGACAATGACAAGTCATCAAAGCAGTTTCATATGAGCGGTGACACCCAATGATAGCAATATACAAGATGCAATATCTCTCTAGATCGTGTCCTCTATCTCATATCTCTTCATGGTCCTGCCGATACTGCCTTCAACCCTGGTGACCTTCTTTACTCTAAGATGCTCATCCATGTCCCTGTCTCTTTGTCGTCATGGCTTCCACCACCTTGGGCGGACCCCACCGGGTGACAAGGCTGAAGGTGCCCCACACTTTTTCTCAGAGGCCGACAGCCTTGCGCAAAAAAAGGTCCGTGGGGGGAATTGATTGACTCACTCATCCTCTGAAGCTGCACATCACAGCTTTGCTCTGTTCGACAACGCCCAGCATCAACTTGGAAGTAGCGCCGCATTCGACATCTAGTACTTCAGAATTTGAGAAGTATCGTCCAAGACTTTGAAACGGTTACCGGGCCTTTAAAGAGATTCACGACTTTCCTCGCCGTCGATACCCCTCCATCTTGTGTGCACCCCGCGAAGCAGACATCCCACACCACATCCCCAGCTCGCGCTAGCTGCAACGCACTCCAGACGTTCCTCGACATGGCCCCTCACCCAACAGGCTTTGCGCCTGATCTTGAGAAATATCTCAAGTCTCTCAAGGGCCAGCCATTGGAGGCTTCGGTCGAGAGCCTTGTCTCGTGAGCCATATCAGCATTCCATTGTGCTCTTCTTTGCTAAACATTTGCGAACCGTATCAGACTCCTCAAGCGACGACAGATCAAGGGCTCTGAGCCCTGCGCCGTTGCAACCGCCCATATCCTCCTCCAGGTCGTCGCCCGCTCGAAATGGTTCAACGTTGACGGTCTGATCGAGAATGTGTCGAGGATCGGCCGTCGCCTTGTCGACGCCCAGCCCAAGGAACTTGTCATTGCCAACATTGTGCGGCGAGTCCTAGGCCTTATCCGCGACGAAGCCGCCGAGGATAGAAACGAAGCAGCCTCCGAGACCCCCAGCGAGGCTCAGGCGACCCCGACCGACGCTGTCCCGAATCCAGACGCTCTGGCCCACCAGTGGCCTCCCTCGACATACGCGAAGCAAGATTCCGCTGGCGACTACATCACCAACAGCGCCAAGCCTCCACCTCCTCGACCTGGACCCTTGTCCTCCTACAGCTCCGTCAACGTTCCCAAGACCCTTTTCCACCTTCTGTCAGTTTCGTCGCCTAGCGATGCCGACCCTAATATTCAAGGATCACCCCTGGGTCTCTCTGGAGCGTCAACACCCTCTTGGAAGGCCCCCACTGCTCAGATTCACTCTTTGAGATCCGAGGTCATCGACGGTATTGAGGAAATTAAGGATGAGATCAGTCAAGTCGATGACCAGATTGCGGCGCTGGCTGAGGTTCAGATTCACCCCGGAGACTACGTCCTCGTTCACCAGCCTTCGCCAACTGTGGAACGATTTATCCTGCGCGCGGCTCTTAAGCGTCGGTTTACAGTCCTCATCGCCACTGAGCCCCCTCGGAAAGAGACATCTGAGGTCCAGCACGCTTCATTTAGAAAGAAGCTCACATCTGCCGGAATTTCGGTCATCAACATCATGAACGGAGGGCTTATGGCGTACATGTCACGAGTGGACAAGGTTATTCTCGGTGCAAGAGCTGTTGTTGCCAACGGCGGTGTTGTCGCCGATGCAGGCGCTGCAGCAGTGGCTCGAGCAGCCAAGGAGCAGGGCAACGCCGTCATTGTTCTCAGCGGCGTGTACAAGCTGAGCCCAGAGAACCCCTTCAACGAGGAGTCGCTAATTGAGTGGGGAGACTCGGCCAGCTTTGTCAACTTTGCAGATGGACCCATGGTGAGTGGCGTTGAGGTTCGGACAGCAGTCACTGAGCTGGTCCCCCCCGAGCTCATTGACACCTACATCACCAACCTGTAAGTTCCATGTGAAGTGACTGTGTTTGAGATAGACGCTAACATTAAGACAGGGGCACACATTCAAGAGACCACCTATCAGTCCTCATCGCGGACCATTACAAGCAGGAGGATGTCGACTTTCACCTATGGAGCGGGTGATGGGTGCATGTGCAGTTGAAAAAGAAGAATGTGTAAAAAGTTGATTGCGATCTATGTCTCGGCGTTTGAGCGAGGTTCATGATGATGCGTGAATGGGTGAATGAGTGAAATGGAACAAAGCGAGGTAATCGAGAGTGCCTCGAATGTGATGATTTGAAGCCTACCTACTCGATCGACGCCAGCCAGGGTCTTTCAGCCCTGCCATATGTCAATTTGGGCACAAGATGGCGTGGAATGAAGCATGACGACTGTTGGGAGATGAAGCGTCGTCCCCAACTCCCCAGACGGTTTAGACAGCCTTGATCACTAACTGATCAAATAAGTAAACCACGACATGCCACGAAAGACAATACGCAAAATAGAGCCCAACAGGCATGGCAAGGCACCCTCTAGGGCTGATTTACTCATCACCGCCCCTCGGTAAGCCGGCAGCTAGTTGGCGGCCTGGCTCTCGGCCGCGTCAGCAGCGAGCGGCGATTGGACGGGGGCCCTGTAGTGAGGAGTCATAGGGCTGGACTCACTGGAGGGGGATGCGAATGCGACTTGCGTAACCCCTGCAACTGCCTCAGACCAACTGTGCGTGCTTCTCGGATATCCGAGCTGCGGTTACTGTAAAGAAAAAAGGTGCGGCGCCATGTTCAAGGTTAAATCAAAACAATGATGCCACCTCGCCCGAGGCAGCCATTTCAACGTCCATGGATATCGGGTAGCGTCTGACCCGACTTCTTATATCATTGGCCTGTCCCTGCAACAGCTGAGAATCTCCCTCCTTCACACCACACCTCACTCAGCATCATGACAACTCCATCATCAACATCAAACATGGCCTCTAATCCTCAGGTCGCCGTCGATCACGACGACGACGCTCCACCGCCGCCTTACTCAGAGACCGACATTTACTCCACCACTTCTGGACCGCCCCGATCGCCACTCTCGGCGTCCGGCCCCGCTCATCCCGGCGACGACGCCGCATCCCGGATATCATCCACCTCCACCACCGACCCTGTGATCTTTACCCCTCCGCTCACGCCAAACACCGCCAACCCTAGCACACCTACTCAGCAGCACATCCAGGTGCCTCCTTCGCCGAGCGCTGCTCTCTACTTTGAAGGTCGCGATATTCCTATCTCTACCCCTCGCCCGGCACCCAGACTGTACACTGTTGCAGTCAAGCCCAGCTCAGTACCTGAAGATCTACCCTACCCACTGGATTGGGCTCCTCTCTACGACATTACTCACCAAGACTGGGCGACGTTTGTCAACTATCTCCTCCCAGATCATGCTTCTGTGACGAATGAGGCCATTCTAGGCGAGAAGGGCAAGGGAATTGACGAAGGTTCCGACATCAAGTCAGAAAAGCAGACCGCTGATCCAAATGACGCCATTCGCAAACGGGCAGAAGTCGAGGCAACCGTACAGCAATGGAACGACGGCTTCTTTGCGCCCAGGAACGTGAGAGTGCAGCTTCAGGCTGAAGAGCAGCCTCATATGCCAGGAGGCTGGGATACAGCTTTTGACGGTCCCACAGCGGGAGCAGAAGCTGGCCCTTCTAGTCAACGAGAAGCCGGCCCATCAAACCAAGCTGGAGCTAGACCGGCATGGGGAAACGGATGGATGGGATCTTGGGGCGGTTTCAAGGTCGGCAACGACAGTATCCGGTGGAAGGACAGCTTTGTTGCCGACGGTAACGGCCTGCGGATCGGAAACTTGGTCATGGACGGCAACGGAATCCGCATGAACGGTCGAGACCCGGGACCGCCTTTTGGACACGGGGAACCGAGCCGTGGCTTCTGTCCGCCGGGACAGCGAGGAAGGACGCGGTCTCGTGGTGATGGGCCTCCTTTCGGACATGGCCATCCCTATTTTCATCCTGGCAACTTCGACGCCCATGGAACTCCTCTCTACCCTGGTCAAGCTGAGCAGCGTAAATCACGATCCCGGTCTTCCTCGTCCTCCTCATCCTCCTCATCTTGCTCCTCCAACAGCTCCGGCTCCATCGGTTCCCTCCCAGACTATGACGACGTCAAAGACCAGCAACTTCCCCTCTACCTCACCCGTCTCGAGGAATGGGTTGCCCGCCCAGGGGAAATGCGCACCAAGGCAGACGTGAAACAGCTCAAAGCCGAACTCAAGGCGTCCAAGACGAACGCCGTGGACCCCAACCTCGACCGCAAGGCACTCAAGGCTCAGGTCAAGGCTTTGTCGCAGCAATGGCGCACACTAAAGCGGCAGCAGAAGAAGGAACGCAGAGAAAGGAGGAGAGATCTTAAGAAGAGAAGAAGAGCAGAGAAGCGGGAGAGGAGGCAGCAAAAGAGAGAAATGAAGAGAGCCCAGAAGGAACACCGAAGAGGTCACGCCGGTCCACCACCAGTCCCTCATATGCCCCCCATGCCTGCTGTCCCAGGAGTACCGCCGCCTTTTGGTGGCCCAGCTTGCTCACCCTGGGGTAGACCATCAAGAGGCGGTCGTGGATGTCACGGAGGCCCAGGCCGGGGTGGCTTCTTTGGAGGTCCAGGTCCTTGGGGCAGGGGTCAAAGAGGATGGGGTCACGATGGTCCCCTCGGTGGCAACGGACCACTTGGTGCTAACGGCCCCCTCGGCCCCAACGGTCCCCTAGGTCCTAATGGGCCTCTAGGTCCAAACGGCCCTCTAGGTGCAAATGGACCCCTAGGTCCCAACGGACCACTGGGCCCCGGTGGCATCTTTGGTGGTCGCCGGTCAGTTGACTCCCGAGGTGGTCCGTTTCCCGGGGCCTGGCCAGAAGAGCCCAGTCAAGATGGCGACATCCCACCGCCTGGCATCGCCTCTGCGGCAAAATACAAGACGGCCGCGGGGCTCGAGACGGAGATAGAGGCTAAACTGAAAGACCTCGAGAGCAGAGACGTGACCGAGGGTGAGCGGAGAGCGCTGCAGAAGGAGATTGAGGCGTTGACGGAAAAGTTGGACAATGTTAGGCTTGAGGCTGATGAAGCGTATGCGCGAGAGTTGGCTCAGAATATTGAGTCTTGATGTAGAGCTGATATCAGAGCCAGACTGGACTTTTTCTTTTTTAATCGTCTATGCCATGTAGGATAGTTACCAACTTACGATATAATGTATACAACGCCCATGATGCCATGAATATCATATCATCAAATGTCTTTTTTCCCCGTTCGTCATTGTGCTTCACCTAGATCACACAACTTTTGTCTATCCCTCTATATGTACAATGCACACTCCCCTCTTTAACCTCTTAATGCTTCGACTCGTCCTTTTCCACCAAAGCACCAACACCAAGTCCCCTCCCCACAGCGACCTTGACCTTCTTCTTCTTCTTGTCGGCCTCGGGGTCTCGGCCGACCTCGCCCACGGCATCACCCTCGTCGTCGTGCTCGTCAGCCTCGTCCTCGATGGCCTTGTCGACCTGGGCCTTGATGTCGTCGAGGTCGAGGCGCATGCAGAACGCATCCTCGCCGTCGGCGTAGTACTTTGACTCTGTCTTTTCGTTCTTGAAGCCAAGCGTGTCCTCGTAGAGGTGGCGGGCTGCGGCGTTGGAGACGCGGACGTGGAGGGAGACGTACTTGGCCTGGAATGTCTCGACCATAGCGAGCTCTAGGGATGTGTCAGTGGTCTGTATGTGTCCGATTTAATGATTGTACGCACGGCTCTGTCGCATCAGCTTCTCCGCAATACCCAACCGTCGGTGTGTCCGCATCACACTCAAGCTGGTGATGTGGCCGTGCTGGACGCCGTCGGTTGGCTCCTCCTCCATCTTTGCGAGGACATATCCGACAATCTTGGGGTACTCGTAGGGGTTCTTCTTGGGGCGCGAGACGTCTACGGCGACGTAGCTGAGCTGGGGCCACGAGAGGGCGTGGTAGAGGTAGTACTTGAGGAAGTAGTTCTCGGGGAGGTTCTCGAGGTTGGCGTGCTGGATGAGGGGGAGGTCCGCACTGGTGAGGACGCGGATATCCATGGCTGCGGTTGGAGAGGTCTAGGTGTGTGTCTGTCGGTGTGTACAAGGGTTCGGTCTGCTCGATGATGAATGAGGCTCAACGGAGCTTGGCCCACCTCATGGATTCAATGATTGATTGACCGGCCTCTGTGTCTCTCAATCGCGGGTCCCAATTTTTGCGTTGCCCCTCCCTCTATCGGAGGTAGGCATCCAACCCCGCCGAAGTATAGGCGACACCCCGCCATAACAACAACCGACACACGCTACACCACAGCGGGTAAACCCACTACAACTCATCTCCACTGAAACCTCCCAGCTTCACTGGAGCGCGTTTACAACTGCAAGTGACCACCTGACCCCGAAAGAGGAAATTACCTCTCCTGGACGATGCAACAGCCGCACCTCTCAAGACTGGCAAGCCACGGGATGACAATTCCGGGTCCGGGAGAGGATATTCTCGTGCTAGATCGTCATTGGCGCGCAAGGAGAAATATGGCAGGTGGGGGGAAGTTGTTTTGCCGGTGACCTTTTTTTACGCTTCGGCTTCTCTTTTCATGGCCGCGGGGTCCCTTTTTTTTGGTCGAGAGTGAGGCGGCGGGGCGTCATGAGGAGGATGGCATGGGATGGGAGGAGGTATAAAGATGGAGCATGCGCCTGGTAGTTTATCTGTCTGTTGAATAAGACGGTTCTTGGTGTTACTTGGTTGTACTCAATTCCTCTCGTGCTTGTTTAAACTTTCAACACCATCTCACACATCGTCACAATGGCTCTCCCTCTCGTTGGCAAGCTCGCCGTCGTCACTGGCGCCTCCCGAGGTACTTATACACCCAATTGACAACTCAGCGTGTTTAACTAACGACTGACCACTTCCAGGCATCGGTCTGGCCATCTCCAAGGCCCTCGCCGCCCGCGGCGCAAACCTCGTCCTCGCCTACACCTCTGCCAACTCTGCCGCTTCCACAGCCAGTCTGGCCGCCGAGCTGTCCTCTAAGCACTCCATCAAGGCCGTGCCCATCCAGGCCGACCTCGGCACCACCACCGGCCCCGCCAGCCTCGTCTCGCAGGCCGCCGAGGCCTTCAGCCCTCTCCGCATCGACATCCTCGTCAACAACGCCGGAGTCGCCCTCAACGACAAGATCCCCGACATCAAGCCTCAGGATTTCACCACCAGCTTCAATGTCAACGTCTTGGGTCCCCTGCTGCTCGTCCAGGCTGCTCAGCCTTACCTCCCCAACGACCGCTCCGGCCGCATCATCAACCTCAGCAGTGTGAGCTCCAGTCTGGGTTTCGTCGGACAGAGTGTCTACGGTGGTACCAAGGCTGCTCTCGAGGCCATGACAAAAACCTGGGCCCGTGAGCTCAGCGAGAACTGCACAGTCAACGCCATCAACCCCGGCCCTGTCAGGTCCGAGATGTACTCGCGCAACTCGGACGAGTTCAAGCAGCTCATCAAGCCCTTCATCCAGAACGCACCCCTCATGGCTGTGCGTCCTGGTGTCGACGACCCCGCCATCGTCGAGGAGGCTAAGACGACCGGCGGCCGTGCTGGTGAGGCTGAGGAGATTGCTGGAGTCGTTTCCATGCTTGCTGGTCCCGAGAGCTCGTGGATCACTGGCCAGGTTATCTGTGCCAACGGCGGCATGATCTTTGGTATGCAATAGACGGATGGATTCATGAGCATAGAGCGCAGGGCGTTGGATCACGGATGGTTTCCATAGAGGGTAGCTTTTGCATCAAAACATTCAAATTAACAAACATTGAACATGACAAACCTAACTGATCGAAAGTCTTCATCTTGCTGTTATCTTGTGTGTCTTCATTGTAAAGTGGTGAATGACGATTGTTAGTACTGTAGATGCCCCGCCATTAGCCGGGCGGTGACGCAAATTCTGCCATCCTCACTCAACTTACTCACTTCACTTACAAATCCACAACCCAAAGAGTCAGCATCTCAGCATTAATCACAATGGAAACAAGAAACGACACGTCCGATCCCTTTGAGGATGTCCTCAACCTCGAGGAGCGCTTCTACTCAGAAGGCTACCAACTAGGCATCAAGGACGGCATCAAAGCGGGCCGTATCGAAGGCCGGTCTTTTGGCATGGAAAAGGGTTTCGAAAAGTTCCTTGAGAGCGGCCGCTTGGCAGGAAAGGCTGTCGTGTGGGCAAACCGTATGCCACCGAAAGATGAATCCAGTTCAGCCTGCACGTTACCACCACTGCCGAGGAATGCAAGGCTTGAGAAGAACGTCAACACCTTGTACGCTCTCGTCGAGCCAGACACACTCTCGACGGAAAACTCGGATGATGCGGTTCAAGACTTTGACGACCGTATCAAGAGAGCGCAGGGAAAGGCCAAGATTGTCGAACGAATGGCCGGTGGTGGTGGGAGGGAGTCGTCCGGGCCATCTTCAACACCATAGACATGATCGACCAATAAACAGGAACCGGAGTTTGGACTGGCGGGAATCTGAGAGCATGGATACACTAGAAGCCGGGAGTTTGGGATAATTGAGCATGAAAAAAGGAAATCATCTGCATTGTCAATGGAAATTTCTATACCCTTCACTGCCTCGTAATTGTGTACACATCATCCTTCGCTTCTAATTTACTTGAACGACCTGCAAGGGTATCTGCACACAGTTAGCTCATCATCCCTCAATTTCCCAGTTTCATGACCTACCCCTCGCCGTACGAGGTGTCCGTCACCTCGTACTTGTGGACATCCCAAGCTCCAGAAGAAAGGCTCTGGCCGCTGGGCAGCGGTGGCAGACCGTTCACAAACACATCCTTGGTGGCCTCACCAGGCGCCACCTTTCCAAGGGCCTGAGCAAGACCGGTCTGGGACTCCTCCTTAACAGCAACGAGCTGCTTCTCGCCCGCCTCGCCGATGAGCTCGACCTTGGGGGTAGCAGCGCTGCCGACGGTGAGGAGCTGGGCGAACTGGGACTGGTTGACAACGCTGAGCTGGGGGTAGTTGCGTCGGGAGTCTCGCTTCCAGTACGGGTTGTCGGCGATGTCGCCCGCGGGCAGCGTCACGGGGTCGTCGTACTCGAGAGGAGGGTTGGCGCCGGGAGGAGGGTTACGGTTGTGAGGGTTGAGAGGAACACCATTGGATCGCTCGGGGTCGATGGCGAAGAATCGTCGGAGAACCTCCCACACGCCAGTCGACTGGACGGTGTGCTTCTATACCTATGTATTAGTATCGTTTCCATGATCCGAGAGGCAATTCGATCCGGCCGAGGCCAGCTCCCGGGGAACCATTGCGAGGCATTGACTCGTAAAAATCGGGTCTGGTGCGTACCTTGGCGATGCTGACCAGGCCACCGGCAGCTTTAGCGGCCGCTTGAGACGACATGATGGCGGAGAGGCTGGTGAAGCGTTGTCGTTGAGGTTCGGGTGATGGTTCAATTCCCAAGTTGAAATGGCGTCGTGATTATTGGCCCGTTGCTGGCGGGTCCGGTTCAGCCGAGACTCTACCGAGCCCGAGCAAAGTTGCCTACCCTGCATCAAGATGTTGGCATCAAGGGGCAATCAGGATTGTTAAAGGACAATTAACCCAAATGTGTATTCTTGGGGTATTTTGTTTTTCATTTATGGTTTGTTTGAGTGGTAGCTCCATGCTTGTTAGAGCTAAAGTGTCGCATCTTGAAAAGTGAAAATGGCTTCCACTTGGTCATGCCTAGTTTGCTCTGCTATAGGTGTGCTTCAAATTCGAACTACATGGATGACCTGAGAACAAGGGAGAGAATAAAATAATGGATGCCTCCAAGGCGCTTAAATGAAGAAATCAACGCCGGATTATTATAATTAAATATGGACAATGACTTGCTTACCTGATGATTCAACTGGAGAGTCACATCAATCATGGAGAATATATCTACGACTTCCCTTTGTAGACAAGTATATCCACCGAACACACACGCGCATACTATGATATCGGATGATATCACAGCACCTACAGTCATGGTGTCAATGCCCAAATATATAGAACCTATGGACCAAGCATCATCACAAAACATCAAGGCCATCACAAAGTGCCAGTCTCGACGTGCCCAACGCAGTCTATATACCATTGTGGTCTATTGATCCTTCATGACACTACCAACAAAGATACCCGTACAAAACCAAAAAAAAACCCAGAACAATCCCTTCCTGTTGCTCCTTGCTACCAAGTCCAGTCAGCCCTACGCAGTGTATCATCAAGCTCAACCTAAGCAGCCAGCTCCTCGACGAGCTTCTTCACCCTGTCGACGGTGCCTTGGGGGCTTCCGGGCTCGGCAACGAGCACCTTACCCTCCTTGTCGATGACGAACACGCCGCGCTGGGTTCCCTTGGGGGCCTTCTTGAGGCCGATGGCACCGATGAGCGTAGCCTTGGGATCGCACAGTAGAGGGTAGGGGAGCTTCTGCTTGTCCTTGAAGGTCGTGTTGGCCTTGGGAGAGTCGGTGCTGAGACCGTAGATGGCAAGGCCGCCTGCTGTGAGGGGCTCATAAGAGTCGCGGAAGAAGCAGACCTGCTTTGTGCCTGTGGTGGAGGGTTAGCAAACTGCGCAAAGATAGTCAGATACGTGGGCAGCGTCAACTTACATCCAGGAGTAGAAGCCTTGGGGTAGGTGAAGAGGACAACACCAGCCTTGCTCTCATCGACGAGCGCCTTCAGAGTTGTCTTCTCACCATCGTTGGTCTCAATCTCGCCGCCGAAGCCATCAAGGTCGACAACATCGCCAACCTCAGCCTTGTCGCTCTTCTTCTTGGTCTCCTTAGGTTCCTCGCCCTTCTCCTCAGTCTTCTCCTCTTCCTTTTCCTCCTCAACCTTTTCCTCTTCCTTCTTCTCTTCCTCCTCCTTGGCAGGCTCCTCCTCAACCTTGGCCTTGGCAGGTCTGCCTCGCTTGCCGGGGGCCTTTGCGGGAGCTGCCTTCGCCTTGGCAGCAGCAGCAGCGGCCTTGCCGGTCTTTGCGGCCGGAGTCCTCTTCTTCGCGGGCGCGGGTGGCGGCGCAGGAGGCTCGCGGGCCTTGCGCTTGCGGAGCTCAACGGGCATGATGGGCTGCAGAAGTTTGTTTTTGCGCGTATGCGATGCGGCCGCGAATGCGACAAGAGGAACAGAGCAGATGTTAAAGTCCGCCTAGATAAGGTAATGTATCTGCTGGCGAAAAATCGCCGCGTAGTTTCTGATGCGCGTAGAGATGAGAGAAAGAGATGCAGAAGGCAAAAGGGGTCAAAACAAGAAGAGGTTGGGCGCCTTGGGGGGGGGAAAAGGGTCTGGCCTGGGTCGCGCGCTGCCCGTCGCAGTCGCATTTGGGCATGCGAACAGCGCCTTCCTCCCCCATGTCTCGGCCTACAGCCAATCAGGGTTGTCCATGGCAACTCAAGCTCCCGGGAGCTTGGACCAAACGCTGTTCGGCAGCGGAAAGGGTGCACGGGCCAGCAACGTCCCTTGGTCGCTTAGATAATAGGCGATTACGCGATTGTGTGGGGAGAACCGATAGATGGATTAATCAGCGGGCAGGAGGTGTCGCGTGCATCAATTGAAGGTATGCAGGTATGCCGCATAAGCTGAACAATTGCCGGTCGAAAGGCTTGGCGAGAATCACTAGTTTAGGCGAGATGCTCACTGGTAACTTACAACTCCCGAGGCCTGTAACAAAGATGATAAACCCTCGAGTAAGTTCATTGTTGACATTTCGTCTTTTCTCGTTAAACACCTTTCGGATTGTAAATGCTAACATGTTTCCATTTCTAGAAGCTAATGGCTCCGGCCGCCGCCTTTACCATGGCCTGCGTGCTGTTCGTGTGAGTGAGAAAAGTGGCGTGTTCAGGAGTGAAGTTATTCCAACATCTCAATTCTTGCCATTCGCAAGTGGCCTCGATTCTGGCTGTTAGAACTGGATGTTTCACTGCATTTAACTCAAACTCCTTCTTTTATGGGTTGCAAACTTGTCTACAAAACCCACACTGACCTTCACTGAATAGATACACCCGTTCTTCCATCCACTCTGCTCGAGAACAAGCAGTACGCCTTCTCCCTGACTATTATGCGCCCTGTTACTGACATCCCATCTGAAGAGACATACGAGACTTCCAGCAAATGGTGAACATCAATCAAGAGGCGAACGCTCTTCATGATGGTCACCGCATAAAGACAATAACAACATAGACAAATTGGCGTATGGAAAGCGATTGAAGCAGTGTTTTTTTCGTCATTCAAGATATCAAAACATCAGTACTAAAAAAACGCTATTGGTCATGTTTAACATTTCCGCGTCTACTGTCAGGCTGCACTTGTAACCAAGCAAACTCCTCTTACATGCTCTCGCCATGCATCCTCGACGTCAACAGGTCCGCCCGTGCAGCTCAATGAGACAATAACCTCTCGAAATAAGACGGAAAGGGTTTGTGCAACCATGTGCGCGTGCGCGTGTATCTCTGTGTGTATGCGAGCGCCAACCATCCATAGGAACCAAGCCGCCACCAAAACGTCCACTTGTGAACCAGAATATGTCTATACCGTACCGACAGCCCACCAAGGGTATCTCAACCTTGCCCTAATCTCTCTCTCATGGACCTATCTGAACGGCCCTTCTTAAATATTTCCGCCTCCTGTAAAAACTTGCTGTTTCTTTCATAAGCCAGATCTCAAGTCACCATCTATGGCTCTGTCCTTGAATCTAGCAAAAGATGCCGTGCCTCGGCTCTCGTCTTGAGAAGTTCACTCATGACAGTTTCATATGTCAACAAGGTAACCGTTGCTGCCGGTACGGCACGCATCATGTTGGTTCCCAACCCTGCGTAAAAGGCCCGCCAACCTTCTTCTCGCAAGATGGTCTGGAATGTGTGGATAACACCCTGGTACTTGGGCGGTTGAGCCTGAGCACGTTGCACCCTGGGGCCCGTAGTTGTTACCCCCATGCCCTGTACGAACTCCTCACCGGCGAGTGGACGTCGTTGCGTTTGTAATCGGGTTCGGATGACTTCGTGGGGATACGTTGCACTGCTGGCGACGATCTTGGATAGGATCGAGGCTGACAATATTCCGACAACGTTTGCATTTTCGCCTTCGCCCATGCTATGCCCAGTGAACTTGGTCTTGAGGTATTCATATGTCGGGAACTGAACAGCGACATGTGACAAGCCGAGGAGAGCCGGTGTTAGACCCGAGTAGAAGGAAATGATACCCTCCGACGTGTACATCTTGCGGGCGGCATCTATTGTTGACCGATAATGCCAGTCGTGCAGAGTCGGTCGAGATGTTGGCGTACTGCCTGCTTTCGGATAAAGGGAAGTGTGATCATGGCTGTGACGGACACTGCTCTGTGACATGAGCCGAGTCTTGATGACCCATATGGGGTTTGTGACGATGGTGCTGCTGGCCCCAGCCGTTATCGACGACCATAGATTGATAAGATGGCTATTGTCTGTTGACAAACATCTAGTTAGCATGTGAATCAACATTGTGCCGTATTTGTGTCGACCTACCATAATGTTGGGATAACCACCCCTTGCTCTTGTTGTAGACGGTAAAGTACACAGCCCATGTAGGCAGATATCCCATGACAATCGGCCCAAGACCACGGTAGAGACCTCGAATTCCCTCTTCTCGCCAGATGACCTTTGCCGAACCGATCAACCCATTGTACAGCTTCGGATGACCGACATGTCGTCCTCTGTTAAGTGCGGCATATCCTCCCTGAGCCTGCAGCTTGGTTTTGATGACGTCGAGGGGGCAAGTGACGATGCCCGAGGTGAAACCTCCCACCGCACCCGAGATGGCATTGAATTGCGAGTCGGAGGCGTTGAGAGCCCATCGGTGCAGCGGGGTCACCCTCGTGGAGGAGTGCATTGGAGCGTCGGAGGCGGCCGGGAGACTGTAGGAGGATGCAGCATACTCTGATGACGGCGACCGAGAGGCTTGCGAAGTTGCCTGGTCGTGAGAAGACATCCCACTCGTCTCTGGATGTCGCCCGCCGTCTTTTGCCGCTCGATCGTCGCGCGATGACCTCACCCGGTGGACGTGACCGGAGGGTTGGAGATCGGATCTCTCGGTGGTAGACAGTCGTCGTTTAGCCAATGTCGTCGATGGCCGTGATCGTCCTCACTCGACGCCAAGTTTCGTCGACCTCTTTTTTTTTTCTTCCTTCACTTGGGACCGGGAGCGGCGCCCGTCGTGGGCGACGAAAGCGATGCCGTTCGGGGCCGGGAACCGAGCGTTTCCCAACCAAGATGACCCTCTCACCCTCGTGATTCCCCGATCCGATTCCGCCCTCGAAAAAACGATCCCGTCCGGTGCGTCTGTGTGTTGTCCTCGTGCCGGTATAGGAGCCTCGCAGCGCAGCGCAGCCGGTACTAAGGTACTGCGGGGGAGTGCTCCCACGCGCCGTGACCGACCGTTTCCCGCTCAGCGATTGGCGCCGGCCATTGACCTGGGGCGTAAAAAAAGAGAAAGGCGACGGGATACGGCGGTGGCCTTGAAGACCGGGCGGGAATGGGAGGGATGCGGACGCTTGGGGGAGGATGAGGGCGGAAGAGGAAGAGGAGAGAAAAGAGGCCAAAAAGAAGAAAGGGAGTGAAGAATAGAAAGAGGCAAGAAAGAAGAAGGAAGAGAAGGACCAAGTTTGACGGAGCGGAGGAGGATGGGGAACCTAATCGGCGGCGGAGGACACCCGCTACACGCGCTATATCGGTCGCTGCAGCCCAGGGCCCAGCAGCGGCTTTGCATCGGCCAAGGATGGGGCGCTGGTTTCGCGCTCACAGTCCGGTAGCCGAGTACATGGTAATGTTGCTAACAAGAGTGAGAGCGTGACCCACTGGAGAGTGACATTGGATCCATCCATCCATTGTAGAATTTCCCCTTCCATCACTGGGTCGCTGCCCGGCATGAGCCGGCCTACAGTGATGTCCCACATGGGTCTGGATGCTGGACCTCCACTGTCACACAGGGAAGCGTACCTAGATTGACAACTTGGAACGGAGGTTGATGTCTTGGCTTCCATTTTATTGTCGATTTGACCATTCGTATCTCGCTATTACTGAGCTCGTCAACTACATATGCTCCATGATCCATTCATCCTCGGCCAGCGCCTTCGCTGAGGAACGCTTCGAAGGATCCCACTGGAGCATCTTTTGCATCATGGCAAGGAATCTCCTTTGACTTTCCCCTTCCAGATTGGTCTCTCTTTTTTCGAGCGACGTCCTATTCAGGAGGGGGATATCCGCACAGAAGTCTCCTATAAGAAAGATGAGGATAAATCTCGAGCTAGACTTGTAGAGCTTACCTTGATCTGTAAAGAATTTATGGCTTGACTTGCCTGACTGAAGGACCGCCTGCGGAGGTTGTCCAAGTAATGCAATAATCTCGGCAAGGTGTGCTCGACTGCGGTACGTCTGATGTTCAGGATCACGTCCTGTAAATAGGTGACCACCTTCAACGAGATCCCATATCTAAGTCGGGATAGACACAAATTAAGTACTCAAACCCTGCACTCGCATCTTCATCTCAAGTACTTACCAGACAGCCTGTATTCCATATGTCGACCTGATACGACCACGGTGCTTCCAGGATAACCTCTGGCGCTCTGTATATATCGGGTTGTATATCTTCTATATGCTCTATATCTCCGACAACGGCTGAGCCAAAATCACAAAGAACAGGACCGCCCCATGTCTTTGGCATCCGGAGCTTGCGTGATAGATAGATGGCTCTTCCATCTACTAGCTTTCGCGGAGACGGGTCGACAAGCTCTTGCTCTTCGAAATCGTTAAAAACTGAGTCGTCCTCGACGCTGAACATAATATTATCGGCCTTGATATCTGTTTCCAGTAGTTTAGCAACGGCAGTTACTTGTGAATAGAGCCAAGTGTAGCCCTGCTTGGTTCAGCTCCCCAATACGTACCTGTATGGATGACCTGGCATTCCGTGTGAAGAAAATCCAACGCAAGAAAAAGACGACGGAGGGTGAAGGCAAGGATCAGCGGTGGTAATATTCTTGTTGGGTTGCGGTGAAGGAAAGTGAGCATGTTTTCATTCAGAGGAGGATGTACCAAGCATCGGTGGCACCCGTCTGGTCCAGCAACATCGAAAGAGTCCGAGAGTCCCCTCACAGCATCGCGACCAGGATGTTTTGACCAAGATTTGGAAATGCGCTTGTATATTGAGAGCTCGTGATCTAGGTGCTCGCCCATAGACTTCTCGTTCACAAAAAGCTTTAGTGCCACATGTTGGCGGCCCCTATTACATGTTAGTGAAGCATCGCGTTGTAGGTATGAGAATGCTGTACTCCAGGTCGCGCGCCAACCAAACCGTCGAGGTCGTCCCGAAGCCCAACTTTCCAACAATCTAATAGCGATCCCTAAGGACTTCACCAATGCGAACGGGGTAGTATCGCGATGCGATGTAGTCGGGTAGGCGCTCTTCCTCTACTCGTTCATGCAAAGGGATTCGCGTGAAATTGGGGTTTGAGAGGGTGAGAGGTTTCCATGGTCGTCCAGGCCAACGCAATCGCCCAAGGAAGGAAGCCCTTATCTCGCCCTGGCACAGAAATTGAACTGGAGTAGTCCAGGGAAATAGGAAAATGGTATGCCAGTGGTTGGAACTCTGGGACGAGTAAGGGGTTCATGGGAGCTGAGGTGAGCAGAACCTGAACGGCTTGCACTGCAAAAAGACTGGCTTCCAGTGCCCCAAGTCGGGTGTTTGTATAACGAAAACCCATGCCTTCAATTATTTATCTTGTTCTCTTTTATTTCCTCACATCATTCATTCAAGCCTTCTTCAACTTCCCTTATAGCATTTGCTCTGGAGTTATTCAGTTGCTGGGTAGCTTCTGTACAAAGACCCCTACTTCATCTGAGCTTCCTTGCACCGCTACAAGCCGGTCCCGGCGAAGGCCCGGCACTCACCAAAATGACGCAGCCTGTGCTAATCGGCACTAGAAAAGACGGCATGCAACAGGGGCAGCCAAGTTTTCTGCAATGTTCTAGGGATGGCATCTCGTGCATGTGGTATCTGCTGTCTTTTGCTTGTGTGCTCAGCGTTGATTGATTGAAGGCGCATGCTGCCCAGTCTGCGGTTGGCTGTAAGGTCCGGTATCTCTCTCCCGCCCACCCCCCGTGACAAGGTCCGATACCGATCTTTGACCCTTGCTCCGCGTGGGATGGATGTGCTCCGGTCCAGTGGGTGGAAGCTTTCGTCCGGAGGTTGTGTCTATGTACTTGGGTTTCTGTGAAACATAGAACGTCCACCATATATCAAAATCAGGTTATCGTCACCTCACTCTTTGTTTGACCTGCCTGTCCTCCCTGCCCTTGATCAACCTCCAACTCCGTCATTGTAGACCCTGGCCGTTCCCTTCCGAGTGTCCGGCTTGACACGGGACATCCGGAGCGTGACCCCCACATTTTCATCTCCACCAAACGCCATGTGCCTGTGAGCCACAATCCCAGCGCCACAAACGTCTCGAACCAAAACGGCATCTGTCAGATCACGTGAAAGGTCACGCTCCCCTAGACTTGAATGTCCCGCCTGGCCGATCGGAACGCCAGCCAGAGAAATGGCCAGGAATGGTCATCACCCATCACGTGACGTCCCGAGCTCTCCCAGAAGTTTTGCAATTGCTCAGCCCATCCCCATTTCGCGCATTCCCGACGGACGACGACGACGACGACGACGACGACGGACAATTGCCGCCCGAACCACCTAATTCAAATCCGCAACAATGAAGTACTCGCTCGCCCCCTTCATCATTCGCCGGCCGTGGCTCTACAAGATCTTCAAGCCCGCCGCCTCGTGGTACATGAACGCCGCCGGCTACCGCCAGATGGGTCTCCGGTACGCGAATTTCCTCTCCCCCCTCGAATAGCCCGGTGCGAACGGATACGCATCAATTGGACCGGATATGATGGATTATGGATGGAATTGAGAATCTCTTGCTGACCGCGGTCTTCAATTGGTTGGAAACAGATATGACGACCTCCTCGAGGAGGAGAACGACGTTGCCCAGAAGGCCCTCAAGCGCCTCAACAACCGCGAGTCCTACGAGCGCATCTACCGTATCCGACGTGCTGTCCAGTGCAGTTACCAGCACAAGCTCCTCCCCAAGGAGCAGTGGACCACCACCGCCCAGGTACGAAAAACAAAAACATGGTCCCCGCTGACCCTCGGCAATGGAGACACGGATCATGAAGGACCACCGGCTAACCCAACCCCAGGACGTCCGCTACCTTCAGCCCCTCATCGACGAGGTCGCCGCCGAGAAGGCCGAGAAGAACGAGCTCGACTCGATTGCCGTCATCCGCAAGCACTAAATTGTCGGGCCCAGGTCGGGTGGAAATCGAGGTGGAAGTGTATAGCAGGACCGTGGGTGAGAGAGGGAACAGCGCCCCCTCGAGAATTTGGTGGCAACCTCTCAACGGACCAGACAGTTCCCGTGTATCCTATGTATAGACGTCGTCTGACTTGACTCATTTTGCACAACTTTAGAGAAGCTCATTGTGTTTGTTATATGTGAATCTTTTTTAAATTACCATCTCATGGACGCTTTTTAGGTAGTTATACAATGTACTATCTGGTTCAAGCTCCGCGAAGAGCCCATCTCCAGGCAGCCCTTGTCTCGCTGTCCGAGGAAGTCCAGTCGAAGTAGCCCAATGTGCCCTTCACTAAACTCCCAAATCTTACATGGGATCCTGTAATTGTCTTGCTGATCAGCCTGCCATGGGCATTTCACCAGCGCCTCCTCCCAGCCCCAACCCGCAGGAATCATGCTTCGACGCCGGACGCCGAGCATTGGGCTTGATATCAAATATTTCGCCTTCCTTTTCCTCGCCTCCCAGCATCATACTCCATCCCAAAAAATGCTGTTTTCCGAGTCCCTCATCCAAAACGTACGGCCGTTAAAGCTCGTGGTAATTCGTGTCCGCCTCTTCACGGCTGGGGAATTAGGCCGGAGGGCTGTAGTGAGTGTTATAGTCCAGGTGTCATGTGGGTGTGGCTCCTTAGACCCGCTGGTAGAACAGCAGGTATGCCACCTTGTTGTCTTTGATGTTGTCCTTGACCGGCTTCGCCTTGGTAGTGCCGTTGCTGGCCCCATTGGCGACGCTGCTCCATTTCTTCGCTCCTCCAGTGGAAGCCGTCACCTTGTTCCACCCAACTTCGTCCCCTGCGTCTTCAGTCATGGCATCGAAACGGCTGCCCGATCCACCAGAAACAGCTCCATCCTTGCGAGTGTCCTTCACTTCTTCCTCTTCACCACCCTCGGCCACGTCCTCACTTCGCACTCTGCGAATGACCGTGTCGTCAATACGGATCCACTCACGGCCTTCCTGGCGACGCACATCAACCGTATAATGTCCACCGCTCGCGTTCTTTCCGTGGTGATACACCACACTGATCAGCTTATACTTGGGCATCGCTCCGTCGGTGTATGTCTGGCGTTTCTGCCGAGACAATACGTCACGAGGAATCTCGAGCTCCAAAGGATATCCAATCTTCTTCCAGATCTTGACGGTTCCGTTGCCCTCCGCATCGAACTGGAATCGCTTGAGGTGCAGGATGAGAACGGGAGGAAGCGACTCAATGAAGACCTGCTTGGTGGCCGTCACGTCCTTGCCTCGGGGTGAGTTGAAGTCACCCTGAATACGCTCAGGGCGGGTGAGTCCCCGGAGCGCATCAACCACGTTGCGTACATCTGAAGAACCAATATCCAACTGGAGCGGCTGGTAGGGCTCAGTGGTGATGGAGTCTTTCAGTCCGGGAACGCGGAACTCTGATCGAAGCAATCCGCCAAAGATCTTGGAGATGGGACTCGATGAGTTGGATCCAGCGGATCGGGTCACCGCTGCCTTCTGCTTCCTGCCAACCTCAAGCCAATCATCAGATGTACCAGCGGCCCCCTCAGCGGCATTGGCCTTCTCTGACTGCTCCGCCAGAGTGGAGCTATTCATAACAGAAGTGCACTCGTCGTCGAGAGACTGGAGAAGGAAACCCAGGAACTCTTCGGCGTCTTGTTGATGGCCTCGCTGGCAACTAGTTAGCATATAAGATCAAGCGTTTGGGGAGTTTAACGCACCCTCATGCTTGCGAAACGAGGCAGCTGTCTTATAGCTTCGTAGACAAACTCAGGGGTGAATGGCTCGCCATAGCGCTCCAACTCCTCGTTCTTCAGAGAGCGGCGCAGGGGTTCGACTGAAGAAGCAGACTTGATGATCTTGAACTCATGCATGAACATGATCCTGCCTTGAATTAGCCACTGTATGTTCAACTGCTCCACACGCAACTCACATGGCGTCAATGAGAGGTGTCTCGCTCTTGAAGCTATGGACAGCTCGCTTGCTGATCTGGCTAAGGAAATCGAAAAATGGAACGCAAAACATCAAAACTTGAAGCACCTGCATCTGGTCAGCGAATTGTTTCCATAAACGTTCAAGTTAACTAACCGAGTTCATGTAACACATGTTACCGGTGTTAATCAAGCCGCGAGGCTCGAGGAACGAAAGTTGGTCAGCAAGACCAACGTTGAAAGATTGAATGGCCTCCGCGACCGAGTTGGCATTGGCCTTGGAGAAACTGGCAGTAGAGCCATTCGTAGCAGTGACAACACCTTCCGCAGTATGACCATTGGTAGCAGCGCTGCCAGCAACAGCACCATCGGTAGCACCAGTCTTTGCGACGGATGCGGCGGCAGGTTTAGCGAAAAGGTTGGCCCAGCTTGAGGGTGGAAGCTTCACAGCAGGAGCAGGCGCCTCTGCAGCTTCGGACTCAGGCTCGGTTGGCTTCTCGGCAGTAGTAGACGTCGCATCCTGGGACGGGGTTTCAGCAACCACATCGCCATTGACCGGCTTTTCAGCACGAGCAGGCTTGGCGTCCTTAGCACCAGACTTAGGCAAAGAAGGAAGAGCGGGAGCAGGAGCAGCGGAGGAGCGGGTGGCGGGTCTGCTGGTGGCCGTCGAGGTGCTGCTAGTCACAGTGTTGGTGCGGGACCGTTGAGAAGTAGAGGAAGCTTGAACGGGAACGGCGGACTCGGCGGGCTGACGAGGAGTTGCAGCAGTCTCGGATGGAGCCGCGGACGTCGCAGGAGTCTGGGAAGCAATTGATGGTTCTTTCGACGCTGTCTCAGCAATGGTTGCTTGTTCAGACTGCTCCGTGGCGGCCTCGTGCTGCTCGACGGGCAAGGATACAGCCTGGCTGTCGGCGTTCAAGAGTCTCCTCCTCCGTCGTGACTTGGTGGTTCTGACAGGAAAGTCGACATGAGGGTGGGAAAGCCAAGGGAGCTGGGTATATGTCAGTAGGATATACGTGTGTATTTGTAATCGCGGAACTTACAGGAGCACGGAATGGCTCCTTAGCCTTCGGAGCCGGCGAGGGCTCCCGGGCAGGAGCAGGAGCGGGAGTAGGAGCAGCAGCAGGAGCGGGAGCTGGAGCAGGAACGACAGGGGCTTGCGGCTCTGTAGTTTGCGGCGTCGGTGGAGTCGGGGGAGGCATCATCTGGGAAGAGTTGGTGGATGATGGCGTATGGGGCGGAATCGGAGCCGTCGCAGGCGGGGGCTGGTAGGGGGTCGAGAGCGCAGGAGAATGCTGTTGAGCAGGACGAGGAGGGTAGCTTGGCGGCACGCTCACGCCGACCATCGGAACGTACTGGTGCATGGAGGGAGGCGACCTCGCATAGTTCTGGTACGGCATGTAGCCAGGCGAGGGCATACCCCCGTTCTGGTACTGCCCATTGAGATACTGGTGCTGGTATTGTGCGTTCTGGTACTGGGTGTTCTGGTACTGCGGCGGCATGTTGTAGTAAGGCTGGGGTGCGAACTGGGTGTAGCCACCATACATGGGATTCATGTGCTGGTGATGGTGCTGGTGGTGCTGCTGCTGATACTGCGGCACATACGGAGGCGCCTGCCTCCGACGAGGCCCTCCAGGACCGCCGACCATATCGACCCCGGGGACTCCACCAGCTCCTCCCTGTATGTTCTGCCCAGCCGGCAGATGGCGGTTACTCATCGTGCCGGCCTGGGGGTTGAATGAAGACGGGAGCCGCCCAGTTGGTGCGACACCCGCTGCCACGTTCGTAGTCTGATCTCGCGAGCGGTTGATCCTTCCGGGTCGTCGGGCTTCAGCGCGTTGAAGCTTGTCGGGGGAAGACGGTGGCCCAAGTTGCGCGACGCGACACCGAGCGGAGGCCTGATTTGTCCGCAAAGGGGACGATGTTGGGAGAGCGACGGTGGAAGGAGAACAAAGGACGGCGCGACTTTGTTTCGGCCGACAAGAGCTCCAGTCGCGAGGGTGGGGAGATCAAGTATAGGAAACCGAAAACCGAGACGAAGAACAAGAAGGAAAAAACGAGAACAACCAAGGAGCGCGGGTTCGCTCACGGTAGGGAGGCCGAATGTTAGACGCACCGGAGGGAGAGAGAGAGAGAAGGAGTTGCGTCAGGGAAGACGGAGACGGGGATGTGTCGCTACGGGCTGGACGTTGGAGAAATAAAATTTGGGCAAGCCAGGCCGGGACTTTGCTACTGGCACGCACCGGTCAAGCCAAAAACGTAGCGGCAGACACAGAGGTCCCAGGAGCCCAGACGCACACGAGCCAAGCCCAAGCAAAGCACCTCAGGCCTGCAGAAAAGGGCACGAGGGCCCCCAGCTGGAGCCAACCAGGCTCAGGGTCGTCAGAGACTTCGGGGCAAAAGTTGGTGTCTGAGGCAGAAACACTTTGCGGCTTTCGCTTGACGGGAGGGGAGCAAGGGCCAAGGGATGATCTGTGCTCCACTCTTCCATCTCAAAAAGCCCGGCATCGCAGACTTGCACATTCAACCCCTGCCATGATCCTGGTTCGAGTATTGTTGGCTTGGGTTATTGTTGGGCAAACATTTGACGCCTCTTGAGGCTCTTTGTTGAAACATATATATACACATCCATTGGGTGTTTATACTTAAAAAGTTATACAAACCATGACAAGTTCCTACCCATCCCAGTGTTGCCCGAACGCCTTGGCTATATAGTACTAGACAATGAATCTCATCTTCGCCTCGCTTTTCGGCTTTTCTCTACTCATCTCTGAACAACCATCTACCACCAGGTCGCATAGCTTCTCTGTACCTGTCCTGAACAGTCTGCTTCTCGCGCTTGGCGGCCTCTTCCCTCTCAGCCTCCATCTCTTGGGTGCTGGGGAAATCTGCATTCCAGAATCCTGGAGGGCTCCGCATCCTCGAGTAATGGTATCGATGCTTGCCGTACTTGTTTGCGAGTTCCTGTGTCTTGGCCTCGATCCAGAGCTCATCTCTCTCCTTCTTATCCATTGTGCCTAGTCGGTATGAAAAGTTGCCCAAGTACTCCTCCAGCAACTTCTGCTCTTCTTGTCGTTGAGCCGCCGTAAGAGGCGGATCTGGGCGTTGCGAGATGGCAAGAGATCGAAAGTGCTTCCCGCAGCAATGCATGTCTGTACAGCCTTGCATGCGAGATCTCTCATCCCTGTCACGAATCACGTCAGAGAACGCAAAGTCATGTCCGTCATTGGCTTGTGGGTTGATCTTGAAATCGTCAGGCCGCAGCTCCGCTACTGGTTTGTTTCGCAACGTAGACGTCGTGCCTTTCTTAGAGGCCAACGGAGATCGCGTGCCCTGCGGCGTAGCCTTTGCACTGAGAGCACTGGCGCGATCAGATACACCCGTTGGGCGAGCAGGAGTCTTGTCTTTGACCCTTCCTTCTCGATCAAAAGGAAGTACCCGCCGACCTGGAATGGCTAGGCCTTCTGAAAGAGTGCTTAGCCTTGCTGGCGCTCGAGGTGTCGGACGGGCCACGGTTTCGTTTTCCTGAGCAGCAGGGCTGTTTAATAGCGTATCCAGTCGTCCCTTAGGCGCTTGATTCGTATTGTTTCCAGTTTTCCTGTATGCTTCGCCATCTTCGGCCACGTTTGATATACCGCGATCCAGCCCCTTTCTAAGAGGTGTGGTTGGCTTATCGCCGACTGATCGCACAATCCGTCTGTTGACACTCAGTGGTGTGAGGGCTGATTGTCGTTCCAAGGGTCGAGCTGTTTGTGGTTCCGGATCTGGCCTGACAAATAGGGTCCTGGGTGTTGCTGTCGCAAAGGCTTCGCTCTGTATCTGGTCCCGACGTTGCGACTCTTCCATCTCTCTGCGTTTCCTCGGCGTTAACAACTTTTGTGCAACGTCTCCGAGATCTATGCTCTCTTGTGGAACAAGTGTAGCTGGACCGACTGATTGAATAGGACTCGAGCTGTCATCAATTGGTTCCAGCTTGACCTTTTGAAGGGGTGATTCGTTGGGGTCTCCATCGTTTCGTTTCCTCTTCTTCACAGCTCTTTCGGAAACGACAACAGGCGTATCAGACGACGGCTCCTCCTTAATTTGCGTGTGCTCAATATCCTCCTGGGCGGGCAACTCGGGTAGTTCATCCCCTTGACCAGACTCTACCTCACTCGCCGTCGCATCCGAGCTGGGGTTAGCAGCAGTAGTGTCGGGCAAAGGAGTAGTGTTGTCGGGACCTAGTGATGCTGCGGCCAAGGGAGGTAATTCCAGGTCAGCTTGTTCGAGCCCGGCCTCGGATGTGAAGCTGGTGTTTGGACTTGGGCCAGCGTCTTCTGTCCTGGCTGCTGGAAGTGTTGTCGCCCGACTGCCCCTGTTCTGACGATCCGTAATGCTGATTCCATGCTCTTCCTCGGCTGCCTTGATCTTCTTCTCCAGTAGCGTGGCGTGAGCAACCCATCTGTCACGTTCCTCCTTTCTTTTTCGAAGCGCGTCCTTGGCCTTTTTGAAGTTTTCCGAGAGCGCGTTAAACTTCAGACTGACCCTGGCGCATTCGGCCTTCCAGTCTGGTTCACTGCCGGATGAGTTGCTCCTGGAAACTGCTGGTTGTGGTGATGCCGCTGCCTCAGGAGTTTTCGCGTCTCCTGTCGCCTTGGCTGTTGCCTTGTGCAATTTCTCCTTCAAACGAGCATTTTCAACCGCCAAGTCAGAAACCTTCGCCGCGTGATCATCTCTCTGCTGGAGAGCTTCATCAAGCTCCTGTTTTACCAGCTCAAGGTCTAAGGCCGTGTTAGCGAGACACGCTCTGTCGCGTTAATCGATTAATGACGTACCTGCAGCAATCTGTTGATCGACGAGATCGCACGCACTGGAGATGGCATCAAACAGAGCCGGGCGGCCGCTAGCAAACCAGCTTGTCATTGTCTTGCAGCCGTCGATACAATCGACATTTCTCTTGGGGTTGACTCGAACGGTGTGTCGAAGCGGCTGGAGCCGACAGGGTGTGATGTAAGTTGGACGCGTCTCCACATGACGGGCCGACGCGGGACTCGGATGCCATCGCGACTCGGCCCCACGTGACGCGTAGCCTCATTAAGACGGAATCAAATTTAATGGTTCCTGAAAGCGACAATAATTATCGGAAAATTGAATGAATTCAGCATCGCGCGCTGGTCCTTTACCCTTATTTTCTTGAGTGAAAATGACTCAAATATTTTGGTCTTGGTCTCATCCGGTGTTCCTCAGCCCTAGCCAGGGCTTCCAACTTACACCCCGCAAGTCAAGTACATTTGTCGACGATCAACAGGTAGGTAGGTAGGTAGTTAATGAAAGAGCATGGGCGATGCTAGCTCACCATGATGTGGTCTATTAGTTATTCTATTTTACAGTGTTTACCATCTTTCCATTCGGTGATATTACAAAAACGCCTCAAAATCCGGGTTCAATAATCCCTGTCTTTCACAAGACCCCAGCACTTCCTCATGCCTGTACCCATTGACTCATCATCAACCTCATCACTTGACGCCCATCTGAGGCGACTCTTTTTAAGTGACTCAGAATCCGAGAGCCAATCATCGTCTTGAAGAGAAAACAAGTGAACATGCATCGTGAGCTTTATGTGTGAAAAGAGCCACGGCACGCTGTCCAGCTCACCAACATGCTTGGTCTTTGACGTCTTGTGGCCATGCTCACCTCCTATTTTAGAAACGTAGGCGAGCGCCCTCGACTTCCGTTTAGCAGATGTGTTTCCTTCGTCTGAGTCTTGAAGGATGTAACTGGGAAATTCCCAGAGTCCAGCGAGGAGCCCCTTCTCGGGGCGCTTTTGGACCAAGTACTGTCCGTCGCTGCGGCGGATGACACAGACTAGCGTTTCCTCTTCCCTCACAGCCTTTTTGACCACCTTTAGTGGGAATTTTCGGGCGTGATCCACGATGGTCTCCATGTCGCGGGCACTGAGAGTCGACTTGGCCTTGTTCGAGGAAGACTTCTCAATAGCTGGTCCCTTAAAGGCAAACGACGCTAATGTCAGTTGCTTGCTTTGAGATCCATTCGCCTTGGTCTTTTTGGCGCTTTTGGCATCTGGAGCAGCGTCTTCCTCAGCATCTTCAAAAGGCTCGCAGAGATGACAGGCGTCCTCGATGTCATTGAGCTTGGTCTCTCGCTTGACCTGAGAGACCAGCGTTCTTCCTTCTGCGTAGGCTCGACAAGTCGATGTGATGGGACATTCGCCACAATTGGGCTTTGGTACACAAACGGTGCTTCCAAGTTCCATGAGGGCCTGACCCCATCTTCCAGGTCTATCGCTTGTCTCAGCTTCCTCGCCATCTGGAATGTCTGTCTCGTCTCTTGCAACGGCTTTCACGAGAGCACCGGCAGCAGCCCATAATGCGTCAATGACGACCTTGGTTGTCTTGACGTTGCCCAACAGCCCTAGCTGTCTACTCAGGACACGCAGGACATTGCCGTCAACCATAGGCGCAGCTTGTCCAAAGACAATGGCCGAAATAGCCCCTGCAGTGTATCTCCCAACACCAGGAACCTTGGCTTCAAGATCTTGAGTACAGGATGGCAAAAGCCCCTTCATCGCAGGGTCCTTCACCACTAACTTTGAGGCCTCGTGGATCCTAGTTGCTCTGCTGTAGTAACCCAATCCACGCCAGGCACTCAGGACGTCATCAGCACTCGCAGCGGCTAGGTCGTGGATGGATGGCCATTTGGCCATCCACTTGTTCCAATAGTCGATGACCACGGCGACTCGCGTCTGCTGCAGCATAATCTCGCTGATCCAGACCTCGTACGCCCGCCTCTCTAGAAGATTGCGCAGGTCATCTGGTTGGTGATCCTTTGGATTGATCCATGCTTTTCGCCAAGGCATTGAGCGCTTGGTACTGACACCGTCGAACCAGTCGAGGAGAGCCTTGCGTGAGGAGTAGTCGTCTAGCATGAGTGGTCGATGGTACATGAGACTGTGTTGTCGAGCCGGGGGTGCACATGGTGTTTGACTCGTCTTTCCATTCCTGCCAAATAGTTGTTCATGAAACTTGTTGTTGTTTGCTTTGGTGCTCCTCGAAGATTGTGTCTTTCGCCGTTTTGGCGCAGGGGCTTCGGGCTCAATTTCTGGAGTCGCGTCTGCCTCAGACGCGTCGTGATCCTCATCCTGAGGACTAGGACGTCGTTTTGTCGCGCGTCTATTTGTTTCAATAGGCTTTTCATCATCTGAGCCTAATTGCGATGAAATCTTTTTTGAAGCATTGAGTGCGCTTGAGCGCGTTGCTCGTGTCCTGGTCATGGTGCTCATATTGCTGGGGATGTGGCTGAGTGAAGAACGCAGGCGAGGCAGCGAATGAGAGGTCAGAAAACGGTGTATGCAGGTTCCATATCGGATGGAAGGAGCCTTTACCAGCTGCGATGTCGCATTCTGTAAAGAAATGGTTCAATGTTTGCTTGATGGAGGAAATGTTTTGGTGTTGAATGGTGAGAACCGCTAGGCCTCAG
This sequence comes from Fusarium liriodendri, assembly GCA_023509735.1. Taxonomy (NCBI): domain Eukaryota; kingdom Fungi; phylum Ascomycota; class Sordariomycetes; order Hypocreales; family Nectriaceae; genus Fusarium; species Fusarium liriodendri. The sequence goes on from JALLKD010000007.1 coordinate 28,758, forward strand.
TGGTTAGCGTGCCAAAATAGCACTGAAACAAAATGACGTTCTTGACTGGCGTTTGTTAGCCATCCATGAAACCGTCCACAAACATATATAATTTATCTAGAGACTCTTTTCTATCCCATATAATTCTACTCACTTACAATTTCTACTTCTGCTCTATCTCCTTGCTTGCGCGGGGACTGCCATCGCGTACCTAGCTAGGATCTAGAACAATTATGATTAGACTCTTCTTGGGCTCACTAAAAAATAGATAAAGAATTAACAAATTGTGTATGAATTATATAGAGGCTTAGATAGTGCTTTAATAGTGGAGGCTGTTACGCTCTGGCAGCCCTCGCGCAAGCAAGGAGATGAATCTAATATGAGTCCGTATATCAATGCGGAGGCTAGGCCTCCTAGGGGTGCCTAGCTGATGCTTATGGAGATGGATGCTTGGTGTGATTGTTGGGTTCATGTTAGGCTGCAGGGCCCCTCCCAGTCACTCCTCTCCAGCTGCATCTCAGCTTGATCTGGCATATTGTCAAACTCAAGACCGGAACTCTTGAAGACCCGATTTCTGCTACAATGCCATCACAGAACCTTTGCTCATCGTGTTCCGGCATCTTTGAGGGACATTACGTGCCCTCAAACGTGCTGCAAAATCACACCCTACTGGCTCTTGAGGACGCCGTCTTTGTTCCCTCTGGATTCACAACAGGTACAACGGAATGGAGAGTAAGGCTAGATCCTGGCCCAGGCCCGGACGATCCTCCAAGGCCATATGTTCATTATACAATACAAGCTCTGGAGGAGTCTACAAATGCTTGCGTGCTTTGCGCCATGATCTGGTTCCGGCTACAGCAAGACATTCACCCCATAACGTTGGCAGAGCTACAGCAAGATGATGTTGTCGGTATCCCGGCTATCGAAGCAGGAGAGACGTCTTATTGCGGCAGCTTCGTTCTTGGGATGTGTTTTTCGAAAGTTGAAGGCGATAAGTTTGTTGGGCGTCTGTTCCATTCGTTTCGCGCCTTCAAGGCAATCAGTAAGTCTCCAGGCTCCCCGAATTGTTACCAATAATGACTAGTAAAGAAATAAACGGAGACAATAGAGATACCTGGAAACCTGCATTTGACCGACAAGCAACACTGGCACGTATCAGGACGTGGCTCGAGTCTTCAACCCAAAGCCTGAACTTGGCACCTCGGTTACCTACGAGATTGCTTCATTTTCAAGTATCTACAACTTCCAAAGATCCAGTAGTTAAGCTTGTTGATACTCGCGATCTGGGACCCTCAACGAAATATGCTGCCCTCAGTCATCGTTGGGGCGAGATACAACCACTCATGCTGAAGCATGAATTGGTTGATGCCTTTTACTACGACATTCCCTTTACGACCATCCCGACTACTTTCCAAGACGCAATCAAGTTAGCCAACACCTTGAATATTCAGTACATCTGGATTGACTCCCTCTGCATCATTCAAGATTCAAAGGAAGACTGGGATGTTGAAGCCGCACACATGGCATCCGTCTATTCGCAGGCGTATGTCACCATCTCTGCAACAGCTGCCAAAGATTCATCTGCAGGGTTGAAGCAAGACTCGATGCTAAAGCACCCCTGCGAAATCATACCGACGTGGACTGGCTTCGAAGACTCTGAAATGTCAAAAACAATGAGGCTCATCGATAGATCCGCTTTCTGCGACCAGGTCATATCTCAACCCCTTTTCCGTCGAGGATGGGTCTTTCAGGAATGGATTCTCTCGCCAAAGACCCTACACGTTGCTAGTGATCAGCTCTGGTGGACGTCTGCTTCTGACATGACTTCTGGAGGATTTGCCTCGCACGAGACGTGTGAAGGGTTTGCTTTTGACGTTAAACAACAGTTCACCCGGACCATGCCCCTTGGAACTCTCTACTTGATGGGAGGCAAGAGTGCCGAGAGCCTGCGGCCGGTCTGGCATCAGCTTCTGCAGGACTACTTATCGCGATTTTTCACTTTTGAGTCGGACCGTCTGATTGCCTTTGCTGGCATTGCGTCTCTGTATCAGACTCTGGCACGAGTACCCCCAGGCTCGTACCTTGCGGGCATCTGGCGTCAGTCACTGCTTAGAGATCTTCTCTGGACTGTCAGAGACGGAAGAAAGGTGTCTCCTCCGCAGAAATACCGAGTTCCATCGTGGTCGTGGGCTTCAGAGGAACCAACCCATACCTTGTCTGGAACATTCGGCATTGGCAACATCAACTTGAACGCAGATCTCGAAGAGGATGAAGAGCCTTGGGTTCCTGCTGCAGAAGTCATAGAAGCGTCGGTTCAGACAACTGGACCAGAGCTTGGTTCCGTTTCTGGAGGCCACCTCATCCTCCAAGGCCCATTGATTAAAGCTCGACTCGTGCTCAAGGTTGAAGACCTCACCGGTCAATTTACACCTGAGCAGGCTGCAGAGTTCCTTCCAGGGGGGAATTTGCGATATGTTCGAAACGTGGTGACTCCAACCACGGAGAAAAGTTTGGATATTGATGACTTGGAAGTCTCTACATCGCCTTCCAAGGCTGACCTCGATGACGTTTTCCCGTTCGTTCCATCTAATGGGGAGATGCATATTTACCTTGGTGTTCTTCACTGCAGAGTGGACCTGGAGGGTTCTGCTGAGAGCTATGCTTTGGCACTTGTGAGAGGATGCGAAAAGGGGGAGTATCGGAGGATTGGGTATGTCAATGTTCAGAAGACTATTATGGGCTCTTGGATAGACAGTCGGGATTGGGGGGTATTTGCTCCTCTGACAGATGATGGCGAATATCTCAGCAAGGGTAACCAACCCGGAGTATATAATTATCGTATTGTCTAAGTCTGTTGGTAAAGGAAATATCTATCTCTCATTATTAGAAGGGAAAGGGGGAGGGTTTGGCCTCTATCGATCTTCATCCCGACCTGGCCATAGGATCTTTCTGCGAATAACAGCAGACACCTGCGCATACAAGACCATGAACCAAAGACCCACCAGAAAAATCGTCATGACAGTCGAAACCCATCTTATCCCCGGACTCTCCAGCTGCTCCCCGATCCGAGCCGTAGCAAGGGTGAAGCCAACGTTGGGAAACACAAACGCCCACCACGTCATGCTATATCTCAACCTCCACTGCAGGGCCGAGGAGAGGACGGCGAGTAGACTGAATGAAAAGAACCAAAACGCTATGCACCAGATCCAGATGGAAACCCAGAGAGCGAGGATTTGCAGGACTTGGGGTGCCATGGGATATGTCTTGAAATATCCATATCCTTCAGGGATCGATTGAGCCATGCCGATGAGGGCAACAGAAGTAAAACCTGCAGGTCCAACGGCGATGAACATTCCGGGTCGCATTGCTGGTGCTGGCAAACCATCCTGCATCAACCGGCCGAGGTACAAAGGGTAGACGAGAGTGGCCACGGTCCAGCCGAGGCCTTGGTACGTGACTCCAGCCACTAGCATGGGTATCCGGTGCTCAGGACTTTGTGAAGGCATTATCGCAGAAGCCAAGGTGCCCGTAAGCATGGCCGGAAAGATGGGCAATATCCAACCCGGCGTCATGGAGTGGATAGGCAAGTGAGCGCCTTTGAACAAGACAAAGAACTGTACAATTGCCGAAAGAGTCGAGAGAGCCGTGTACAACCAAAAACATACTCTCAAAGCAGTTGCTAGCCAAGAGCCAGTTTCAGGAAGACCGTAGGCTGCCGTGTTGGTCAAGATGGTGGCGACGCTGAGAAGCGAGCAAGGAAAGAAGAGGCTCTCTGTCGGATGCAATAGGCTATTCCTCAAAGCCCTATCCGTCGTTGAGAAGCGAACAATAAGACCAGTAACAATACCAATGAAAATAATGATGGTAAAGATGAAAAAGATCTTGCCAATGACCCGTAGTCCATCAAACTGATTCGGCGTGCTATGCAGCACCAGCGCGATACCTCCCGTACTCATGACAAACGTGAACCAAGCCCATGTCATGTGCTTGACGCGCTCGAGCATGAAGACGCTTGAGAGGGAGTCGGAAGACCTAAGGCGTTGGTCTGCGGCCCTCGTGTGGCCCTCCTCCCAGTTGTCCTTCTTCATGTTCTCGGCATGATGCGCGACCGACGGCCACTGCGTGAGGGTTCCACCGAGGGTCCCGCCGGGGGACGAGTTGGTGAGGGCTATCATTGTGACTGAGGCTCTCGGGGGGTAGAATTAAGGTAGGATAGGTCTTATCAATGGGTAGAGCCTCATATCTGGAAGTGGTGATGTCGAAGGTGGAAATTGTTTGACTTCGGCAAATTCGGTCGGTGGAAATTCGTCAGTTATTGGTCAGCTTGCCCCAGACGGTGGAATGTTGATGAAATGGCACTCGGTAATTGCAGGGTTTAAAAAGACGAAAAGTGTAAAGATTTAGCGAGAGAAATGGGTCAACTTGGCAGAATTGTCTTTATTTCTTTTTGCATGTAAATCTTAGAGTCTTGGTCTGGACTGTAGCGCCGCTTTAAGTGGCCTTGTTTATCGTTTCGGGTGGTCCGACGATGACCTCACCACATCTTTAAAGAGTGGACCATTATCTGATAAACCTGTATGGGATATATATCCCAAGTCATTGGTATCTTAAAGACCGAGTCCTCTTTAATCTCAACTTGGTTGACATACTACTAGGTCTATTCGAAGCGAATCGTTATTAGCATGTCTTTACTTTGACATGATCGCATCTTTAGAACAAGCGAACCACCAGGCAAAACATAGTTTTTATTATCGGCCGTCTCATTCTAAAACCGGGGTATTCGAGGCATAGGCTTAAAGGAGGTTGGGCGAGGTGCGGATATACAATCGTTCATGTAAATGAAGGTAAGACGTCCTCACGGCGCCATGCATCATTGCTCAGCCGGCAATAGGGAAAGCACTCAAAAAGTCGGGAAGGCTGTACCATCTCAACTCGTCAAACTCTGTCTCGGAAATGTACTCTCGTGTGTTCAGAGTCAGGGCCCAGTCAATGGTTCCTCGACTCTCAACATAGGCACGGGCACCTGACAGAGAGCCATCACGGTTGCTGGAAACACGGCCACCAGTTCCCCAGACAGCTGCAATCATTAGTAAAGCTATCTGCATAGTCCTGGGCAATAAGACCGCTTACCATGTGAGCCAATGAACTTGGCAAGGGAGCTGGCACTTGCAGCCATGGCAAACGTTCCAGCACATTCCTCCTTAACGGCACCATCTCCTCCATGAGGTCCAGGAACCAGCTTAGCCGACTGTGGATGAACAGGGTCTTGGCCAGTGTTCTTGCTCTCTTGGACAATGCGGTCCTCAGTGTGCTTGCTCGCTGCCGTTTCGTAGAGCTTCACGTTGAGACCATCAAGAATATTCTTTTCCAAAAATTCGAGATAGGGGACGCCAGTAATGTTGGTAACGACGTAGCTCAGAAGCATAGGACAATAGTTGGAATATGCCGAATACTCTCCCGGGGTGAAATCAAGGGGCTTAGCAACCACATACTCGATCACATCGCGGAGGGTGGCAGCCTTGGCTCCCTTTGTTGGCAGAGACTGAGCAATTTCGCGAAACATGAAGCTGGGGTCTCCCGACATGGATCGATCATATCCTGCAGTGTGATCGAGGAGATGCTGGACGGTGATGTCGTTTGCGCGAGAGTCAGCTGGCTTGTAGCCAAGAAGATCGTAAACTGTTGTCGAAAAGTTGAGCATTTCGTGCGAAACCATCCAGTCAATAGATGCATGCAAAAACATCTTGCTAACACTGGCCAGAAGAAAGATGTCATCAGGTTCGACAATGGCTCGGTCATCCTCTGCCCAGGTATAGCTTCGCTCGGCAATTGTCTTCCCCTCAAGCGCAACAGCAAACTGAGCCTGGCGAACCCCATTCTTCTCCATAAAGCGGCGCATGATGCCATCCACTTCCTTCTCGGCGGCCTTGTTGTCTTCGAAGCCGGTTATCTCTCCTCGAACGTTCCACTGCCGAGGCTTGGGAGAGGTGCGCTCTGCGAAAACGACTGTGAAGCGTTCGCTGGAGCCAGATCCGCCACCTTGAATATCAATAGGGTAAAGGCCATTGGCTTTCTCAGTCTCAATCTTCTCCTTGAGCTCGGTCTTGGTCAGATCGACAGCATGCGACCATTTGCCAACGCTGGTGTCCACAAAGCTTGGGGTGATGATGTGGTCTTCGGAAAGGAAGAGCCTGGAAGGCCTCCAGAAGCGCTTCGTCGTCTCTGCCTCGAATGTTGAAGCAAAGTTGACAGTGAAGCTAGGGGTGCTGTACTGAATTGTCGTCTGCTCGTTCCCGATATTCTCGTGGCCTAGAATACAGTATCGACGTTCCTCAGGGGTTCCAAACATTCGGAAACCTTTTACTACCACGTCGATGTTGCCTGTTGTGTTGGAGAAAGCCCAGGGGTTCTCTAGCTCGCATGACTGAAACCAGTTGGCCACATTGATGTTTTCCATCACACCAGCAAACACAGCGTTCTCTGCAGGACCAGTGGCAGAGACTTGAGTCGATACATAGCCTCTGGACTTCCATGTCTGAAGCCAGGAGTTGTATGTCGCTTCGTCGGCATCGTGAATAATTTCAAAAGAGGGACCTTTCTCTTGCACCCAGATAGCTGCGTAGTTGGCATTGTCCGGCGAGCCGTACGAGCTTAGCGAGACGATGCGATAGCCATCTGCTTTCAAGGCCTTGCTTTTCCCGGCATGAGTAGCACCGTCCACGCTGTAGTAAGTTTCGACATGGGACGTGAGGTTGGAGCGTCGTTGATTAGGGAGTGCTGAGCTAAAGGAGCATAATGAGAGGACTGACGTCAAAAGACGTCGCAACGAAAGTGAATGCATTGTGAAAGAGTGTAATAGCGAGTGACGACAATGCTGAGATACGATGAAGAAGAAGTGAAATCGACTTATAAATGAAGCCGTGCTCCATGGTCCGGAGATTCTAGAATAATATTAGAAGTTTCAAGATCCCTGCTGTAATATGGGATACGAACCATGCCGAGAGTCTAAGCTCGCTCGGACTAACCGCGATGATACAATTCACCGATCCGATGCCCCATCACCGTCGTATTTGTTCCTAAAATTGGGTCGCCTACTCCGGAGTCTCCAGTTGTGACATGATCATATCGGTAGATGAGGCTCCCCTGAAAGAGCCGAGCAGGCATATGTAAGCGGACATTCCGCGTACGCCTCTGGATAGCCTTTGGATTGTCTCATAAACGGAAAAACTATTTTCGTTTAAAAGTTTCCTGGTCATGCCGCCCCTTGCATGTCAAAACTGCCCAGGAAGCCAGAGAAAATGTCATATTGCTCATCCGTGCACTCTGGTAATGATGTGGCCGTCTCCACTGGCCACTCGTCCATACCTTGACCGAAAGAGAATGAAAAATCCAGCTTGTCTGCAGTAGGATTCTCTGTAAACCCTAGTTGTGACTGACACTGCTCAAGCTCTAGCGCATGCCATTCTTGAGAACCTAGGGGAACCTGTAGCATGTCCGAGTCAAAACCAAGACTGGAGGCTCCGAGAGTTTGAGGTTCGCCTCCCTGAAAAATCTCAACAGAAGGAGTAGGAGCAGATAGGCGCTGAGGATGTTGACGAGTATGGCTCCTCTGGCTGTGGCATTCATCTTTGGAATTCGAGGCCGAAGCTGAGGGGATGATGCCGTCTCTAGTGATGCTGACAACGCCAAATGATGGAATCATGAGTCGAAGGGAGCGTTTGGACGTACGCCGGTTTCTTGTGCTGCAGAAACCACCATAAAGACCTGCCGTTTTCGCAGCATCTGCTTCAATACGAGCCAGGCTTGTTATAATCTCGGTTGTCTTTTCCAGCATCGTGTCGCCACTTTCTTGACTTAGCTCTATCATAAGTTCGGTTGTTTCCTGAACCATGGCGCGATCGCTAAGACGCTGGTGAACAAGGCCATCTTCAGCGCTATTGCCATCATGCCATCGACGTAGATGAGCAAGAAGTAACGTGAGACAAGCTGTGAAAGCCGAAAAGTCGATACTTGTACAACAAAACGCAATCGAGTCCATGCAGCGGAACCGGATATAGCGGTTGAGGAGCTCGCGGCTGGCATGTACACACGTCGAATTGTTAGAGTTCTGTGCGTTTTCCTCGCCATCCAGAAGCATGTTAGGGAGTCGTAGATAGATGAGTAGACTAAAATGAGTAATGTGAAACATGATGCGCAGAACATCTTCAAGGGCTTCACCATCCCTAGGTGATTTGATAGGGGGTTGCCACCAGTCAGGAGGCATGCCGCGCGCAGCCTTCTCCAGAGTCAAGTCGATGCTTCGTAAATCAACAACAGCTAGGTTTTCAGGCTTGTTGCCCCTAGTTGCAGTGATGCGGCTCATGATGATACAGTGAATGCGTTCAAGATAACCCATGGGACAATCATCGAGGGTCAAATCTTCAGGGCTTCCCAGGCAATCGTCGGACGTGCCAGGGGGGAGATCGAGCATGAGTGCCAGATAGCGATCTTGGCTGACAATTCGGTGCCACATGAAAGAGGGAGAGGCTATAGTTGTAGAGTCGAGAACTGCCAGATTAGCATCGTCTCCACGGTCCAGTCCTGTTAGTTGGGCTAAGCTTATGGCTCTCCTGAACACTAGCCAGGCACGGCGTAAGTTCCCGGCATTGATATGAAACACGCCTTCTAATATGAGGCATTCGAGTCCTTCCAGAGACTCAAGCATCTCGTCGTTGTTTGTGACCAACCGGCAAGCTGTCCCCAGAAAGCGTTGCATAGCTGTGGTGAGTGAACAGCCGAGATTCAACTCAGAAGGGTCGAGTGATGAGGGATGTAGATTCTGGATCCCATGAGCTAGATAAAGGAGTGTTCGAGCAATCAACACGGGATGACTTTTAGGATTTGGAAAAGCGGAAAGACATGAAGCAGGGAGCATTTCTCCTCGAAAGACGTCTTCGTATGGCCGGCAGAGAAATTGTAAGAAGGGAGCCGTGTTTCCAGCAGCAATTATCAAGTCTGCGTCGTGTTGAGATGGCAAAGAGGCATAAAGCTCTCGGGATATGCTTTCGTAGTTGCTGGATTCGGTCTTGGCCAGGCCACGCATAGTTCGTTCGGGGCTATAACCACCAAAGCTGGCCTGACCACCCCGTGAATGGCTGCAGTCGTACCCAGTCCCCCTTTTCAAGGTTCCGGGGACGGTGCTGAAGATGTCAGAAACACCTTCTTCTATTGATTGAAGAGAAGGCCTTGCGGTGTCTGCATTGCGGTGATCCATTCTTGAACTTGAGAAGCTTGCCCCGTTGTCGACCAACCTCTGGAGGAGAGCTTCCACTCGTTCGAGTCTGTCTTCGAGGGCGTTGTTTTTGTTCTGGTCAAATCGCTCTGCTCCTGTGCTGAAATTTTCCTCGAGTTGGCCAGACTCTTCCTCGTATTCTTGAGTTACACATGGTGTCTCCCGTTGCTGACACCCAACGCATACATCGCTCGTTGGAGAAGTGAAGTGACACCTGGTTTTTCTTCGCTTGCCTATAGTAGGGACTGTCAGTGGGCAAGCCATGATCAGATGCATGCACATGATCCTACATTCCCAGCAACTAGTGGTGCCTTTTCGAATCTTCCTTCGCTTCGGCAATGGCTGCTGGTCCTCACTGGGTGGAGGTCTCCTTGCTGGACGCGAAGATTGGCCTGTCATGTTGGTTTAGGGAGGATAGACACAAGGGAATGAGGATAAATTGCGCTGAAATATGAAACGGCGTGAATTGAAGAGGGGTCATCCACGACGTGTAGATGGAGAACACAAGATAGGTTGGGGAAGACGCGACGGCGTGACGTGGGGTTCTTGAGGTCAACGCGCAGTCACGTGGAGGTCAAAGAATGCAACAAGCACTAATACCGGTCAGGCTTGGTGATTGGTAGTAATGAATTCATCTCGGACAATGTTTGAATGGGTTCAGTGTGAAATGTAGAGGAAAAATATTTGTTTAGTGCCTATGGTGATTTCGTGGCTGCAACGGCCTCAATCGACAAACAACTCAAGGAGCCCCCTCTCCAACAGGCAGATTGACACCGTTGACATCCATTGAAGCCTCGCTCAAAAGCCAGACAATGACCCTAGCAACATCTTCAGGCTCCAACATCTTTGTATTAACTCCCAACTTTTGAAGTTGCTGCTCCGTCTCCTCCTTGGACATGTGACCAAAGAACTCCTTTGTCATGGCCGTGTAAGTGTTGCCTTGAAGGTTAGCTTCTGCCTTGAACTGGATGAGCATCTCTTTATGACTTACCTGGCGAGACGGTGTTGACGCGGATGCCAAAAGAATAGACGTCTTTGGCCACACATGACGTGAAGTGGGCACAGGCAGCCTTTGAGGCACCGTACGCAAACGCACTTGGCCCACGGAGCAGTGAAGCAATGCTTGAGACATTCACAATTGCCGGATGGTTCTCTCTAGGAGCATTGACCATGGCTGCGACCTGCGCCCGGGTGCAATACATGATGCCCTGAAGGTTGACACCGAGAACCCGAGCCCAATCCTCGTTCGTCTCTGCAAGAATGGCCGGCTGCTTCTCAGTAAAAGCTGGCTGTGACAGACCCGCGACATTTGCAGCACCATGAAGAACTCCGGATTCTGCCATGATGCTGGCTACCCAATCGTCCACCTGCTTTGGGTCCGACACATCGACCTTGTGAGTGTGGACCTTGGTGAGAGGGTTGATGCGCTCAACCTCCTCCTTGATCTGACCAAAGTTTCCGTCGTTCCAGTCCGCAATCCAGATGGATCCTGCACCGTGCTGGGCGAGAAGACGAACGGTCGCGGCTCCCATGCCAGATGCGCCGCCGGTGACGCTGAAGACACGCGAGCCCAAGCTGAAGAGGGAGGCAGACATTGTGTAGCGAGGGGATATAGAAGCGAGATATAATACTAGCTCTGTAAAAGGCGAGTTTATCTGAAAATTGAAGCAACTCGAGATTGAATGTGTTGTAAGAGATGAGGATGATGAGTATCGCGGATTGTACAGTTGCTAGTCTAGGTATTTGTACCCGTCCTTGTTTTACTCATTTTCGCAGCGACTAACACTCTGCCAGCAACCCTCATTCATTCCATCTGCCGGCAACTAAATTGACGGGTTTGGAATTGCCGAACGGGCTCCTCCGCCTTCCTCCGTCCCTCCTCCGTTCTTCCGCCGGCGCTCCGCCGACTTGCCACCGATTGGGCAGAAGGGGAGTAAACGACGGTGGCTCCCTTGTGTTTTCAGGAGATTTTTGCGTTTACTTTAGATCTAGGTATGATCTGGGATAAGCAAGACTCTGGTTGGCAAAAGGGGGGCATTGTTGTGATAGGGGCGCTCGACTACGGAGCAAAATGACCAGGGGTTCAACAGATGCATGTTTCCTGAGTGACTATAAAGTCCCTCACAAGCCCTTTCTACTCTAAACCTCACCAGACAAAACCCAAAGACTATTTTTTCACCATGGCCTCCTTTCAAGTCCCCGTCTTCGATACCTCCCGCTTCCCTCTCCCCGTCCGCGCCTTTATCGGCGGAGAGTTTGTCGACAGCACCGGTGATGATAAACATACCCTTATTTCTTCGGTCAATGACCAAGTCCTTACGAACGGTTCGAAAGACCTGAACTGGACGGCATATGGGCAAGCTGACATTTAGCAGAACTTCAGTGGTCAAATGCTCGAGACGTTGATCTCGCTGTCGAATCCTCTCGGAAAGGCCTTGCCCTTTGGCAGGCCATGACTACTGTAAGTTTCTATTCTACATCACGAAAATATTAGCGAGCTTTTCTCATGAACCTGAAATACAGGACGCTCGTCGTGATGCCCTCGTCAAGTACGGCAATCTCATCCGACAGAATCGAGAACAGCTTCACTGGCTAGAGGCTGTGCTCACCGGAAAGGATGCTGGATTTTGTGGCTTTGAGATTAACGCCGCCGCCGACCTATTCATCTGTAAGACACCTTCAAGTCACAGAGTGGTTCGATGTTGACAAATTCCCCAGATTACGGCAACATGATTGACAAGTTCGAGAGCGAGGTCATGGCTGCGGATGGGGATTCTATCAGAGTGTGTTACTATATCCTGCTCCCTCATGAAGTTTCATGACATCTCTAATTTTCTGCAGTACACCCTCCGTCAGCCATGGGGGATCTGTGCAGGCATTTGCCCTTTCAACGGAGTCATTGTCACACTCGCAATGAAAGCAGCACCTGCACTCGCCTGTGGAAACTCCATCATTATCAAGACGAGCGAAACAAACCCTTTCTCAACCCTATTCATGACGTCGCTCGCCATTGAAGCTGGTATTCCACCCGGCGCCTTGAACTGCCTGGTCGGCGGGGCAGAAGCGGGCAACGCCCTCTCCTCGCACATGGATATCCGCAAGATCAGTTTCACGGGAAGCATCGGCGTGGGCAAGCTCATCCAAATTGCGGCGGCAAAGTCAAATCTGAAGAGCGTCACCTTGGAGCTTGGAGGCAAGTCTCCCATTATTGTGTTTCCAGACGCCAATTTGGAGGCAGCACTGCCGGCCGCGACCTTGTTTCTCCTGATGAATGGCCAGGGATGTGCTCTTCCAACAAGGCTGTATGTCCATGAGTCTATCGCTGAAGAGTTCGTTGGAAAGGTGAAGGACATGGTTGAAGGTCATGCGAAAACTCTAGGTGGTGATCCTACGGCGGCGAGCACTTACTCCTCGCCCTTGTACCATCACCGCCAGAAAGACGTTGTTCTTTCGTACATCGAATCCGGAAAAGCAGAAGCAACACTCATCACTGGCGGAAATGCTGTTGGGGAACAAGGTTGCTACGTCGAGCCAACAATCTTTGTCGATCCAGCACCCAATGCTCGAGTCCTCAAGGAAGAAATCTTTGGACCCGTCCTTGTTATTGTTAGGTTTTCCACCGACGACGAAGTTTTGAGACTGGCAAATGACACCGAGTACGGACTCGCGGCTGCGATATGGACTGTTGACATGAAACGAGCATTGCGGTTTGCTCATAAGCTTGAGGTTGGCAGTGTCAGTGTGAACGGGGCTGGTGGTTATCACCCAAGTGTTCCTATGGGCGGATGGAAGCGTAAGTCCAGGTTTTCTCTTAAGGGTTTTGATGCTGATTTTTCTCTAGAGAGCGGCCAAGGTCTTGAGAATGGTAAGGACGCTATGCTTGACTGGACTCAGTTGAAGTCGGTTGCCTTGAGGGGATGATTCATCCAAGGCTTGCCTAGGTTGAGGGTTGAAGAACAATAGACATGGTTTCTAATAAATTGTCACCTACTGTCGACCAAGATGGATCTAAGAGCCCCGATCTCCTCACGGGGTTATTCGCAGGGTGACTCATGTGCCGTCCTTTGAACCCCATTTATTGAAAAGTGGCTGCAGTTTCGGGGGGGTTGGATTGGGGGCCGGCGCTTGCGACCCGTACCGCCCGCGACGCTATCACAAGCGAGCATGGGATTTTCTGACAGCACTGATTAGAATGCATAAAGCGTAGTGCAATGTTCGAGTTAGAGAGACCCGAGTTTCATAGATATCAAGGCTTTATAGAACATGACTTCCGTATCTTTACGAGAATAAAATACCCTCACGGCATATGGAGATAACTAGCAACTCCTTGCAGCAGGCTTTGCCTTGTAAGGCGTGATGGACTCGTAGCCTGCATATCTGGTCACGGAGACAGGGGTCAATAACTCGTAGGATTTCAGCCCCATGCAGCAAAAGAAGAAAAGATTAACGGGGTTAGGTCAGTTCCCGGCACATAAGAGGAAATCTGACCGATTGCTCAGCCAAGATAAGTTGCGTGCACCGCTCACTCCAAACCCGTCGGGTTTCGAACCCGGCATATATGTCGCGTCGCCCACCGCAGCCGTACCTGAGGGTCTCTACTGCAAAAACTTACCAAGATGCCTCGTTCTACACTACATGCTGGTCGTTTAGGCCTCTTGTTTGTAGTTCTCATCATTCTTTGTTTTCACGTCACCCCCACAAGTGCACTCACCCGGTCATTTGCACAATATGAGCACTTTTTCCCAGCCTGGGACAACATCATCAAAGAGCAGCTCAGAAATGACTGCTTACCAGAGATAACCAACTACCGAAACCGATCCGAGACAAGGCCCCAGACCGGATATCAGGTCATCGACTGCATCCTCAGGACAACCCCCGAGTTTCGCAAGGCTGAGCTCGCCGCCTCCACCGTCATCCTCGGTCTTGCTCCAGCGGTGCTGCAGCTTCTGAGCGCGTCTTATGTCGACACTGCTGTTTTGGCCTTTCGCCGTCCTGGACTTGCGCTGCTGCTTGCCATGTCCAGCTCCGGAGTTCGTCCCCTATCAGCAACGGAATATGAAGACTTTATCGCCAAGATGGGAACAGACCCTTTCCGAACAAATTTCGGGAACCCTCACTCATTCTGGGCACCCCGGGCTGTATCTGCAGTTGAGTACTTTATAGCATGTGCCTCTGTAGCAAACAATGCCTACCTGGCCTACCAACTCAGCGTCTGGGCCGTCTGCACCTTTGCCCCAGCAAACGACTTTCTGCCTGCTATATGGACTGCTGCTTCGCTCCTTATCCACCTCGTCGGGTATCTCGTTGCGAGATTGCGCATCAAAGTGGAGGGAAAAGACGATGTTAGCCTCCGCAGCAGCGAATGGAGGTGGCTTTGGAACGAACTCACACCCACGCCCTGGCAAAGCAGATTGGAAGTCAAGAGTGACACAAAGGAAACTGGGTGGTTCTTGGTATTGATCTCGGTGCTATATGTGGGAACGGCCCTGCAGGCATTCTACGGAACCATTATTCTATCAAGTTTGGTTTTCCTCAGCGTTAGAGACTCGGCTATTGTGGTACTCCGGTTACTGGCGAGTGCTCTCTTTGCTAGAGGAATCTTGATTTATGAATTGGCGGGCTTTAGGACGGATAGAGAGGGACACGGTCCGTCTGAGAAGTCGGAGTATACCATGGTAGAGATGCGAGCTCTAGCGCGTTCTGTGTAAAGGGATATATCCACGAGTGCTGACTGGGTTTGACCAGTAGATTGATTATTAGATAGAGAAATATTCGGTAGATTAGGAACAATCTTTCAAGTCTTGTTTCCAGTATTCATGTCTTTGAGTCTCATGACTAGCTCAGACGTTTTCACCAAGTGGCCCGTGCAACCATCTCAGGCATCTGGTATCTTGGATCTCTTGAATTACTGTTCTTTGATAGTCTAGGAAGTGAACATGGAATGATGTAGTTTCTACCGAGATTTTGAACAGGAAGTATCCGATACTTCCAAATCAAGATGGCCTTCTTCTCAAGCACTGGCAACAACACTTTGCGAAGGTGAATGAATGGTAACGCAACCCACATTTGCTCCCCACTGTGAATATCCAAATCAAGAAGCCACAATGGGGATGAAACCAGTGTAATGCAAGTCAGCGGGATTGTTTACTTGTTTGTTGCTGGATAACTAGAAAAATCGAGGAACTCGGTGTTGCATTCTGTCGCTGGGACTTGCTCAAAAGGTGTTTTTTGTCGAGTCGAGAACAGGAGCCCCTGTGGCCTAATGGCTAAGGCGTCTGACTTCTACTGAAATCATCAGAAGATTGCGAGTTCGATCCTCGCCAGGGGTTAACTTTTTGTCTAGTTTTTTTTTACTGCGCTTATAGTTATTTTTTACACTTTGTCGTACCTAGACGTCACAATACCATTTGCAATTATGACATTCTGTATTGGCAGCGTTCAGCAACGTCGTCCATTTTTTCCGCCTGCAGCTAGGTTTGCAACGACGTGCGTCGCTCAAACCTTGTCTAACATAACTTCTCTCTCTGCATCATAGCAAGAGTCATATAGACTCAACCAACTCTATCCAAGTTTGCTTAAGAATAAACTTATTCTCTGGTTTTATTTAAAAACCAGACACACAGGCCATACTACCATCTTTTTCACACGGCAATCTAATCTGATCAGCTCTGATCTTAGTAGTGATGAGTTTCTCTACCACCCGGCCTTTCTGGAACTCCCTGCCACCGGAGATTCGTCTATTGATCCTGGGATGTATTTCCCTCAACTACGAAAGCAAAGAACCCGTCAGAGCGTCTTCTCTGGCTAATGTATCCCGGGAGTGGCAGTCCTTCTTCGAGAAGGAGACCTTTCAACGCATAGCTCTTACTTCTCCAGACCTGCCCGCGTTTTCCAAAGCAGTTCGAGGGAAGAACGCTATTAGGCAAAGCTATGTAAAGAATCTGTACCTACGTGTTAGGCTTGCTGAATACACCAAGCGTATCTACGATAAGCCCGAGAGCGCAACAAACATCAAAGAGTAATTTCATCTCCTCCATCTCCTAGACTTACAAGTGGTATTACTGACACTGGGACAAATAGGAATAACCGTACCTTTACTTCTGACATGACAGTTCTACCCAACTCGCTGTCATCATGGGAAGGGCCTCGTGGAGGTCTCGTGCTAGAGATCAACGCGCATTCCCCCAGCGACCAGATCTTCCACCCCTCCGAGGGAGAAGTCCACGACGACTACCCGATACGATTTGAAGAGGACCTCAAGGACTGGTCTTCATTTTGGGAATATCTCCGGGAAAAAAAGGGCAGCGCGTATAGCATCTATCGCCGTACCACGCAGTGTCAGGCGTGGCGCGGCCCGGCGACTCCGAGGGACACCGCTTGAGCTTCTCCCCCAAAGACAGAAAAGGAGTACAGGTTCGACGAACAACCTCCCACGTGTCCCGATAGTAAAAGGACTCGTTCTACGCCGATGATTCTTCAGGGGGATTGCCCGTGAGTCGATTGCCATACTCCTCCGCGAAAGCTTCGTGGCCTTGGAGTCGTTTTATTTGCACAAATGGATAGGGCAGACGAAGAAAAGCGAGCTTAGACTGTTTCACGGTACGTATAGCTGGGGGATTCCCTTGTTGTTTGAGCAAGGAAGACAGCAGGAGACTAACATCTAAAGCCAGAACTTCACACTTGGCTGATACCCGCACTCCCCCCTACCATCAGGCGCTTCTCCTTCGACCAGAGCTCGAGGTGGGACTCGTTCAGGTACGCGTCCGCTCCCAAGAGATTCGAAGGTCTAGCGCGGATTATGGCAACGGAATGCCATCGCTTTACTGAGTTCTCTCCTCCTATAATGTTCGAATGTTACAAGTTTCTATGGCAACTTGCCCACCACGAGAAGAATAATGAGTCGAAGCTGCAGCACCTCGCCCTCAGGACATGTCACCTTCATTCCCGCGAAAAACCCAAATTTGTGACAGACTTCCTGGTCATTGCTGCCCGAGCAGCAGAGAAGCTACCTCGGCTCCGGATCCTGGAGATATGGAATTCCGGTCCTGGATTTGGATTTTTGTTCCGTTATACCCAAGACAGCCACCGAGCCACAATCACCTGGCGTAGCACTGAAAGCGAGTTTGTCTTAACATCCAAGACAATAAGGGCATGGACTAGAGTTGCCTCGAGACTTCCGCTTGCTATTGAGAGTATCCCATTCACTGAAGCGGACGGAAATGGGACGAGTTTCAACTTCACCTCCATCAGTCGCCATTTAGCCCTTCGGAGGTTGGCTTTCGACCCAATCACTGAGGCACAGACTGCAGTCGGTATGGCTGTATGGAGGCACTTGCCTACATTGGTCTGACTTAGTCAGGCGAAGGCTACAGCGTGGTTATGGCATGTGGTGTAATGGAGCAATATCTTGTCGCGCAGATTAAGGAAAAAATAGGACACCAGCACTTCCCTAAACATAGTCAATAAAAAGAATAAAAATAAAGAAGTGAGCTCTAAAGTATTGTTATTATTATGATATATTCATTATAATCTTACTATACTTATAGGATATTATTTACTAAATCTTAGAT
>JALLKD010000008.1:0-101256 GCA_023509735.1 Fusarium liriodendri
CGATTCGGCGCCGAATCGGGTAACTGAGGGGGACACCAAAGCCCGAATCAGATCGTGAGGCACCCATAAAATGAAAGGCCTTATTGGATGCCAAGAATATCTGAAGAAAAGATATCATCACGCGATAGATTCGACTCGGTTCTACTTGGTCCGGGGTTGTAAGCCACCGGTGATCCTGGCCTAGCACAGCTCATCTTTGTGAGTACATTATTGGGTCAAGGATGCCATTCGCCATCTCTCTTATTTACGCCATACCTTAATCAGCTTGAAGGATTTGATGAATCTACTACGTAGTATGAGTTCCAGGCTGCCCGGTTTACCGGCTACCCCAGATTGTATGCATCCTGACGCAAGCAACTAAAATACCGTGTTTTCAACCGAACCAGCCCTCCATGCCCGTGCCAGATGTCCTTCGCCTCCAGTTACTGGGTCTTGGGGCATGGGGACATTTTTGATCAGCTGCCACATGTCTTCATTATCCCTCAGAGGCTTATCTCCGTTCTCGGATATCCACTTTGGTGAACCCTTTCTCACCGTCAGCTGCAGCTACGGGCACAAATGATAGAACAAACCTCGGGAAAGAAGGACAAATATCTGTAGCGACCCTCGTCGGAGATGTTTGAATGGCCCGTCCCGGCGGGGTGAACGATAACATCGCCTTCTCTGAGCGTCAAGAGGAGCCCTAATTGACTCGACGCCTCTGACTCAGGTGTCTCCGTCTCATCGAGCTTTCCAACTCCCATGAGCACTTCAGACGACCCAGATAAAATGGCTATAGGAAAACGTCAAGTCGCGGCCGATACACACCTCCAATGAGGTAGTCACATACCGTAGCACTCATGTACGTTGGGGTGAAAGTGACGTCTGTAAACGGCTGGCCACACAATGCCCTGAAAGGGGGATTAGAAACAGTCTGTCACCCGAATTGTTGGTCAATCCACTTACAGCTCTGAGCCAGCCGTTCTTCTCAATCCACTCCTGCGCGGACTTCTCTGTTCGCGGACTGGGAAGCACATTCCTGTAAATCAGCACCGGCATCTTGTTATTAGGACAGTACTTGGTGGCCGGTAAGACGTACTGCTCCGGCGGAGCAATTGCGGTCATCTCTGTGGAGGCCATGATGGACTGTGCTGGCTTGCTATCGTTCTCAATCACGCGATAATCATGATGCTCTACAGGTGCTTCAACCCTTGAAATACTCTTATTTAATGTCCATGTGAGGCCGTCTTGCCTTCCTCAGGATATGGTGTCTATGAGAAAGCTGCCTGAAAGGGTTCCTTCGCAGCTAGTCCCCTTTTTCTGTCGTCCTATGACGTGCAGCAACACCTTCAAACGCGGGGTATTGATGGACCGCAAGGTCGGTCATGTGTAAGAATCACCTGGCTAGACTGATAAGAAGCCGTCGCGTAGAGGCCTGAATAGGCAAGTGTCTGATTCTTTGAGTCGTGCAGATGCGGGGTCGTGGATAACGCTGATTGACCCCAGCCGGCTTCGGGGCTTCGGCATGGAGGGGCTCATCCATGGCAGTTTGCAGGCATCGATGACAATACCTTATTGTGACATTGCTCTGTTTCTACAACCTCAGACCATCTTTTACCAGAATTAGAAGTCATCGAATGACCATGGCCAGGTTCAGGGTCCGCTTTGCCCCTGACAAATTCACTCCCAAACAACTTCCCCAGGAGGCGGTCAAGTCGAGGAAACAGGCGCCACCGCGACGGTTCTACAGATGCCGGTACCCATGCCGCGAGTGTAGGCAAAGTCGTTCGAGATGCGACGAGACATACCCAGTCTGCCTTCGTTGCTCGCGCAAAGGCATTGTGTGCCACGCTGCTGCAAGGGAACAGCAGTGGCAGATCCATCTCCCTGCTCTGACTCTCACTTCGGGCCATCATGTGTCATCTCTCTTACACGGCCAAAACGACAATCAGTTGTTGCAGTACTGGCTAGAAAAGACGAGCCGAATATTGGTGGCTTGCGATGATGAGAACCCGTTTGCCTATCCCATCGTCGAGCATCTGTCCACCAGCCAGTCTATGTTGCACATCATCAAGTGCATCAGCTCGGCGCACCAACACTTTTTCCAACCAGGCCAGGTCCAAGATAGTCTTGAACAAAGGATAAAAGCCATTGGAGCGCTCCGAGGAGAGCTGAGCATGGGCTCTCAACAACTTCACACTCTTTTCCTCTCTATCTACCTACTCGGCATATCGTCATCCTTCCTCGACCATAAGTTACAAGACTATGGCCATGAACACTTAGAGGCGGCGAGAACAGTCACAAATCTCATACTGGCCGAGGAAGCATCTCGCAAGCATCCAATGACGCGTCTAGTCGTCGGCACCTTTGTGTACTGGGACATGTCTTGCGCATTCTTGAGCCAGACGTCCAGCAATCCTATACACAGTTTTGAGGGGCCTCTGTACACCTTCATTTTCGAGGAGATGGCTGGATTCTTGCACCCCACTACCGGGCCCTGCACTGGACTGTTCTACATTCTCTGCACGCTGGGTAGATACATTCGCCACGTCATATCCGGTGGTATTCGAGATTCTGACCTGGAACTCATCCTCGAGGTGAAGCTCTTAGCCTGGGAGTTTCCCGACCCTGAGACTTCTACTATGTGGGTTCAAACAGCTGAAGCTTTTCGTAAACACGGCTTGATCATGCTTTGTCGCTTTTGCTATCCGCAAAGCTTGGCTCTTTGGGAAGACTGGACCAATATCGACGAACAATGCGCAGATCGAAATATCAAACAATTGACTCAACAATACGCAATTGACATCATGACTTCCCTTTCTGCCATACCTCTGACCTCAACGTACCTGGCTCTTCAGCCCATACCACTGTTGACGGCCGGAGCGGAGTTGGCGGTAGAGGATAGTCATCTCCGAAACGAGAGCAAGTCTAGACTACTCGCCCTGTATAGCTGCAGCAGGATCCCGGCAAACCTAGTAGCAGCGAATTTGTTGGACAGACTCTGGCAACTTAAGACAGAGGGGGGTAGCGTAACTTGGCCGGAGCTTCTGATTCAGGATGATATGAAACTGCGTATCGGTTGAGTTTTAGCGAAGAATTTGTCACAATAGTTACACTTAGGCTAGTCGATCAAACCTGGGTTTCTCTTAGTTCTATCTAAGCCGGCGTTCGGCTCCAGTGATTGCCAGTCCTGAGCATGGTAGCAGTATCTTCAACTAAGTGTATGGTACTAGCTAATTATCTCGCGACTATTATAGCACTGAAGCATGATAAATGAGAGGGATCGCCTCGAATGAGCCGGGAAGGGAAAGGGGTTCTTGGCCCAAGATGGCGCGTGCATGTGACTACCTTTCTGCGTTGGACGGTTGGCGAGTAGTGAGATAAGGCAGCGAGACTTGCCTATCTTGGTCAATCGGAGACGGCCCCACACATATCGGCCCAGAATCTTTCTTCTGACACGTCCTGATGGGATTCGGCGTGTTCTCCTGTCCGTCTTTCCGCTGCATGTTGCCATATGGCGCCGCGAAGTGTTCCATTTCGGCAACGGCTCAAGGTGGGATGGCTATCGCAGACGAGGACTAGAATAAGAATAATGTGACATGCTGAGAACCTTCAGACCGCTATAAAAGCTGCCCTTGAGGATACAGACCATCTTGCATTCAATTCCGTCAAGGCAGGCTCATCTCCATCACGACGGCAACCATGTCTTTTCACAACCCCCTACAAGATCAAGCCATTGATCAGCCACGACCAATCAAAGTCATTTGTATTGGTGCTGGCTTCTCGGGAATTTTGACTGCAATCAGGTTCCCGCAACGCATTCCTAACCTTGAGCTGACCATTTACGAAAAGAACGACGATATTGGAGGGACCTGGTATGAGAACACGTGCGTGTCCCGTTGAATTGCCACTTGTTTAGCTAACTAACTATTCGAAGATATGCTGGCGTCGGTTGTGGTAAGGAATCGTGCTCTGTATGACTGCAGTACTCTGTTGACCTCGCGATCCAGATGTTCCATCCCATGTCTATCAGTACTCATTTGCCGGCAACCCTAACTGGTCAAAGTTCTATGCCGGCGGTGCAGAGATTCAACAGTATCTGAAAGACATTGCCTGGCGTTACGATGTTGAGGAGTATGTTCGTCTGCGGCACCACTTCGAGAAGGCCGATTGGAATGAAACCACGCAGAAGTGGACTGTCACTGTCAAGGACCTCAAGAACAACACCGTCAGTCTACCACCCCGCTATCGAAATGACAAAGTTCTCTAAAAAACTCCTAGACTGTGACAGACACCGCCGATATCCTTATTAAAGGAACTGGCATCCTCAACAAGTGGAAGTGGCCCGAGATCAAGGGTTTGCAGTCCTTCAAAGGGTCCCTCATGCACACAGCAGGCTGGGACCCTAAGTTTGACTGGACCGACAAGAGAGTCGCATTGATTGGTGCTGGGTCGAGCGGAATCCAAGTGCTACCTCATATTCAGTCCAAGGCGAAGCACATCTTCCATTACATGCGAGGCAAGACCTGGATCAGCCCTGTTGGGTACGCGGCAGAAGTCGGCGGAGGCGCTAACAGAGGTATGTCTACGACTTTCCCTGAGGAAATGTGTCGTCTAATCCGAAGCAAAACAGACTATACCGCTGCGGAACGAATGGACTTTGCCAATAACCCACAGACATACATGGAGTATCGCCACATGGTCGAGGGTGTCATGAACAAGGGCCAACTATCTACATTTCTCGGCTCTGATGTCCAAAAACAGTTCTGGGAAGAATCGGACGCCTTCATGCGACGAAAACTGGAGAAGAAGCCCGAGATCTACAAGTCTCTCATCCCCAATTTCCCTCCAGGCTGTCGCAGGTTGACACCAGGCCCAGGATATCTGGAGGCTTTGGTTGAAGATAACGTCACTTTCATAGGAGCTGGGATCAAGGAAGTGACGGAGAATGGGCTTTTCGATACCAACGGAGGGTTTCACGAGGTCGACGCCATCATCTGTGCGACTGGTTTCGATTAGTGAGTTTACGTGCGTCACATGTCTTGCAACAACTGACCGTGGGCAGTTCCTGGAGCACCGAAGAGACGCCCATCACAGGCCGCGGCGGAATCACTCTTGGGAGAATGTGGGATCCATGCCCCGAAGCATACATGGGAGTGACGGTGCCCAACATCCCCAACTTCTTCATGTATCTTGGGCCAGCTGGTGCACCTGGCTCTGGAAGCTTCATCACCATGCTTGAGTTTGTGGTTGAATACATCATCAAGTGTGTCAAGAAGCTGCAGAGAGAGTACATATCATCACTAGAGCCCACGTGAGTCTAAGCATCGACCCTCTAAGCTCGTAGCTAACCCTAGTAGTATGGAAGCCCATGTCGACTTTTGCAAGCAAGCCGACAAGTACTTTGAGAAGACTATTTTCACCTACCCGGTAAGTCAATCCATTTGAGTTTGTATGTCGAGATTGACTGTTGCTAACAAGACCTTTTGCAGTGCAAATCTTGGTTCAAGCGAAATAGCGAAACCGGGCGAATTGTAGGCATCTGGCCGGGATCGTCTGTCCACGCGCAACAGGCAATGGAGAACCCACGCTTTGAGGACTTTCGCTATGTCCGCATGCCAGAGGTGGAGCAGAACAGGTTTAACTGGTTTGGAAATGGTCTCACTGTTGCACAGGAGAAGAGGGAGAAGACGACTCAGTATCTTGATGATGTTGACATACCCCCCGTTATCAACCATGGTCCAAGGCCTGAGGTCAATGGTGTGTCGGCTGACAAGTCTTCAATTTTGGGTAATGAATTTCCTGGACTGGTTTGATGTAGAAAGTTATCTAGTTCTCAATTCTCCATATGTTGTTTGTTATAGTTGAAGCCTAGCCCTCGATGGGGAATCTGAGCCAGAAGACCGCTTTCAATTTCATCTTCCTGATAAGAGGCAGCCTGATGTTTAGAACTGTTACCTGCTGGCTCCACATGAGCTAACGGGTAAGTTAACGCTATCTCCTTCGGACCCTTTCAACGTGGCGTTTGCTGCGCCGCCGTTCAGCCGCGAGGCAGAATGCTCGCCGCCAATCATCTCTCAAGGCGCTCTGTCGGTTATTTCTCAGAGAGGATACGCGCAGTGGCTCAGACATGCAACTCCCCTTGGAAAAAAAAAGCAGGGATGCCTAAATAACAAATCTGGGCATATCTATTTAGGCAACGTTCCGTTCTCTAACGCGCATTTCCTTCTTCTTCTTCTGCTTCTTCTTCAGCTTTTCACTGCATCATGTCGAACATCTCCCCAGCGAAGGCTCATATTGAGCGTCTCTATGAAGAGTATAGGCTAGACGGCCACGATAAAATCGCCGAGATCATAGAAAATATTCTTGAGATGTATGCCATCACGGAGCTCACCACGTGTCTGGTTCTGGCTCACATTTCTTAGCCTATCCTGCGAATTGTACGACACCTCAACCCATTTCATCCAAGAGCTGCTGCAAAATGCCGATGACAACAAGTACGACTGTGAGACGCCTACACTAAGGTTTGTATATAAGCCAGGAAGCCTCCGCGTCGACTGTAATGAGCTGGGTTTCGATGCTGGCAATGTTGAGGCCATCTGCACCATCCGCCAGAGCACAAAGGCTGGCCGAACGGGCTACACTGGAGAAAAGGGCATCGGATTTAAGAGCGTCTTTAGGGCAGCCGATGTAGTTTGGATATCGTCAGGCGCGTACAGCTTCAAATTCGACAAACACCGGAGATTCGGCCTCGTCGCCCCTCTTTGGGCCGAATTCCCTGAGCCGATACAAGAGGGTTACACTTCCTTCTTCTTTCAGCTTTCCCCTCAATTTGACGAGACGGAACTGGTGCAGATGTTGTTGAACTTTGAAGCTACCCAGATCCTATTTTTGAGGCGGCTGAGGCATGTTGAGCTTGAAGTAACATCGCCAGATGGAAAGTTATGGACCAAGAGTATTCACAGGACTGACACAACTGAGGGGGGGAATGCCATTTCCTACCTGGAGGCAGGAAACATCAGATTGAAATATCTAATGTACAAGCATCAAGTGACCAATCTTCCAGAAGAGACCAAGCGTCCTGGTTGCACTGAGTCAGACGTTGTGTTGGCATTTCCCTTCTTGGACCACGATGAGGAGCCTCACCATGACCCCCAGATGGTCTACGCCGGGTTACCTATTGGTAATACGCACGGCCTCAGGGTATGCTTGCCAACTTGATCTAGAGGTATGTACTGACATGAAGGCAGTTCCTTTTGCAAGGGGATTTTCTTCTCACGGCAAGTCGCCTTCACATCGACACCTCATTGCCGTGGAACCGAGCTCTCCGGGATGGCGTGACAGAGGCCCTCTTGGGATCCATTGAAAGACTAAACGAGAGCTCGATGCGGTACTGCTGGCCATTCTTCGTCAACTCAAACGACAAGGTTTCAGCCTTCTTTGAACCAGCCATGACTTCGGCTGTGAAAGAGCTAAAGGCTAAGTGCCTGCTGGAATCTATGGCGAAAACAAACGCCAAGCCATCCGAGCTGTTTTACGTCGACCCCGGAAAATTTGTCGATGACGACGGCATTCCTCTCACTTGGCATGGAATGGTATCGGGTCTCTATCTGTCTACCAACTACCCACCGTGGGCAATCGATTCGATCATGGCACTGGGTGCCACTCTGTTGTCTGAAGAACATTTTCTGGATCACTTATCTTCCAAGATTGGTATTGAGGCCGAAAACTCCTCTCGATCACCAAAATGGCACTCGGCGTTAGCCAAGGCTCTGTTGTCCTTGATCATGAACCCCCTGCACAAGCAGAGGCTACAGAAGCTCCGGATTATACCACTTTCAAGCGGCGGGTGGACTTCAGCATCGCAAAAGCCAGCACCGATGCTCATGTCAAAGAAGTTCGAGCTCGCTGGCCTCTCCATCGACGACTCAATTCCAATTGTAGATCCCGAGGCCGCGGCAGATCAGGCGAGAATGGGTCTGTTCCAGGCTCTTGGCATCACGTCTATCGATGGGGCTCGTCTCTGCGAGTGGATATACGATCAGCATCACTCAAGCTCGTTTAAACCCTATGATTGGACAACACCTCAGCTGGTTGGGCATTTCAGGATTCTCTACGAGTCAAACTGGGCGCCGGCGGGGAAAGATCTTGACCTGTGGTTCGCCACCAATGATGGTGGTCGATGCATCGGGTCCAAGCTATACCTGGGGCCAAAGCCTGGAGCAAGAACCACTCATGCTTCAGATAGAGTCATTGATCGACTAGTGGAGACCTTCCCTTGCATTCACCCGGATTATTTCAGCGCTGTTTTGCCTTCTGAATCAGATAGCGGACCTGGGGATCCGCCTCAAGCTGGTCGAGATATTGGGTTCAAGCCATCGCGCCGACGGGCAGCTGCAGTTGAAACACTTCGCGACTCCAGAGAACAACGGATCGCCCCAAGAAGACGGATGTTTGACGAAATTAAAAAGATGAATGTCTCCCCATACGACTTTTTGGACGCTTTTGACACCCCACTTTTTGCACCAGACAGTGGGCTTGGAGATCTGTCTTTTGCGTCTACGTCATGGCGCCGACGAGTAGGAGCGTTTGACGATGATATAGACAGCCTCTTCATCCCCCGACGAACACGCCCTATCACTCCAATCACTTCCATCCCGAACCATCTTATCGAGAGTGTGTTCTCCGAAACAGCGTCCCAACACCGTTTCACAAAGTATCTCACCACAACCCTTCAAGTTTCCCGGATACCTCGCCTGGTAAAGATTAAGTCTTCAACCAACGAGTATGAACTCTCCGACGAATTTAGGTTCCTCCTGCGGGAATGTCCTGTTGCCGACGTCCTTCACGTGCTACTTGCGAACTGGCCTTCTTACTCTAAGTGCCTCGAGATGTCTAGCGACACAGAGAACGGAGATGCAGCCATGTACAGAGCGCGACTTGTGGCTGAGATTAGCCACTCGTTAGTAAAAACCTCACAGGGCGCATTGCGTCTCTGTGATACGTTCGCACCCAGGCTTGACCCGTTCATCGAAGATGCTATGCTGCCCGTCCTTGACTTGAATTTCACGGATGGGGAGTTTGGAGACGAAAGAGATCTCAAAACGATGCTGAAGAGGCTGGCTTTGTTCGAGGTGATCACCGAGAACACAATCCACTACTACCTTGCATGTTTGACCTACCTGAGGAAGCAATCTTCCCCAGACACCGAGACGGTCGCCTACGTTTACGAGCAGATACAATCTCGCTATGACGAGAATGAACAGGCTGTAGAGTCAGTACCTCCACTCCTTGACTTAAGAAGGGTACTCATGAGATTTCTTTCTAGGAACCGCTTTGGTAAGAGTAACTTCATATATGCTGAGTCAAAGACCTTCGAAAGCGGCTCGAATCGCCATCGCTGGGTGGACATCGGAACATGCAGGAGGCTGAAGATCGACCTTGCAGCTCAGTATCCTCGAAGTAGAATTATGTTTCAATGTCTCTTGGCTACTGACGGCCTCACACTCGCTGAGCTGGCGCAGAAAGCGGCCGACATCACACTGGATACTGATACCCAGGACATCTTGCAGACTTTTACCGACATCAGCAAAGCACTCCCCGTAATCAGCAGAAAGAGAGCCTTGAGCACTCTCAAGCCTCTTTTTTCCAAACCCATCTTCCCCGTTGAGATTGGGAAGGGAACAAGGCCTAGGCTCATGTCGCTAGAGAGCAAAAAATGGTTCATTGCTGACCGAGTTCACTTACGACGGGCCTTCCTCGGGACCGTGGACCTCTTGGCCTTCACTCCCAAGGAATTGGAAGCTATAGAAGAGCTCATACAGGTCTTGAATTTAAATTCTAGGAAACTGTCCATCGCTGTCAAGTCAGAGACTCTTCCAAGCGGTGAGTTGAAGTTTGACCATTCACGCACCAGAGACTTTGCCATGCGATCACACTTCATTCAAGAGTACGTGTGATAACTCACAATTCTTCACTAGTCTTGGCTAAATCCATAATCAGGCTCATACCCAGGACTCACCCCAAACATGAGCAGTTGTCTCGGGAGATTCAGCACGTGCAAGTCAGCACCTCTACTGAGGTATTCTTGACGCATACTCTACAATCTGGGGCTAATCAGGTTACTGGCCGACGTGAACGCAGCCCTGCAGCGTGTTCAGTGAGCGGGGACATTTTTCAGGTGTTCATCGCCGAAGAATGCGATGCCTCAAAATTCCCCGTCACTGAAATTGTTGAGATGCTATCTGACCATTTCAAAATCGACGAACCCTCGCACTTGGTGCTGCTCTACATGCTGTTTAACGAAAAGGAGTATAGCAAGATTCAAAAAGCGTTCGCAAGGCAAGGATTTGACATCTGTGGTAGGAAAACCTCTTAAACTTTGTATCCATTTGCTGACCCAGCGATCTAGACGCCACGAAGCAGTTGCCCTCAATCAAACGTTACCACAGTAGTTTGGGCTCGGTTCCCAGCCCTTTGAACTATCATTCCAACTCAAATGGCCATGACGACTCTGAGCCGTACTTCGGGATTCACCTTCAAAGGCCATCAAAAAGGAGTGAACGGGATGACGTGCTTACTTGGTCGATCAACGATGAAGATAGAAGACTTCCAATTCTGTACTATGCTGACGACTACTCGATGTCGGAGGAAGAGGAGGAAGAGGAGACAGCATTTGGGAGCCCTAGACATCACTGCGAACGCATGGTATGTTGGTTACTCAAACTGGGAGAAGAATACCGATTTCTGACCCTACTATCCTGTCAGATATCGCAGCTTTTTGAGAAGAACCTGGGCCGAGCTTATAATCCGATTAAGCACTGGACAAGCTTCCTCCGGGGACAGAATGGTTCCGCAGATCAGCAAAATATGTCACCATTCACTCTGAGTGGCTCAGATCTGTCTGATCGCGTCATGGTATTCCTCATGGAAAATGGTATCCCCAACGTCGCACAATGGCACGATTGGAGGCCCACATTTCACTTTGAGCTTGCCATCTCGGCTGGTGGCCTCGACGACTCGTTTGAATGGACGTCTACACAGCTAACGAGGGTAAACCTCACCTCTTCCTCATCAATTGATTGTGTCTGTTTAACTCACCATGCTGCAGTTTCTAGATCTTCGGCTTCCAACAGACCCTTATACCGAGGTACATGACGTGATGGTCCTGGTCAGGGTCTTGAACATCTACACCCAACCTGAGTTTCAGTTTTTTGTCAATCCATGGGACCTCGTCACTTCAGGACGCATCCGATTCGATAAGGACCACGTGGTGTCTGCCACTCTGCAGGAAGCTGGCCCGGGCTCTGGGGCGCTGTCCTTGTTAAGTGAAAGTAACACGGGACCCGGCGGTCAATGGACGACACAAGCTTCTTTTCCAAGCGACTACAGCCAGTTCCAAACAGCTTGGAACCCTCAATACGCTTACCAAACTGGGTTCTCATACTATTACCCATACATGGATGCAATCCCGCAACAATACCCAGTCCCTGTGTATGGCCCTGCAGACTACGGAAGCTTGATTCAGCCGAGCCTTGCGTCTAACCCGATCAAGGCCATGTTCTGGAAAACAAACGTCAAATACTCGTACAAGCGCCTAAACAAGGACGAAATACGGCTGTTGGTACTCTTTCCTGGAAAATCTGAAGATCCCCTACGAGGCATGCTCTACTCTACTACCTTCGAACAAGCGGGAAGCTACGCTGCAATCTCGTACGTTTGGGGAGAACAAACGACTATAGACTTTTTGTTTACCCCTGATGGTATCTTGATTATCCGCGGCTCTCTAGGCTGTGCTCTTTCTCGTCTGAGGAAGTCTAATGGAGTTATTGTACTTTGGGCGGATGGCATTTGCATCAACCAGAGTGACAACAATGAGAAAGCCCACCAGGTTGCGCTCCTGCCGCACATCTTCCAGAATGCCTCGGTTACTGCCGCAATGCTGGGCTACGACACCGAGATTGGCTCTGCCGTGGAGGCATTGAAAAACTTGAGGGATACCCATGTTGAAGATCCCGAATCGGCAGAATTATTGCCCGAGGATTGGGAACCAAAATGGGCCTTGATCGCCGAACTCTTCAACAACCGATGGTTCCGAAGAGCCTGGATCGTTCAAGAAGCGGTGGCTTCTCCAAAAGTTGTGCTAGTCTGCGGTAATTCTACAATTAGCTGGGAAGATCTCTTTGCTGTCATGCGAACTCTCGACCAACATCAGCATCTTCCAACAACTGTGGCAGCCGCATGGCGTCCGTTTCAAACACTCTCATGGTTACGAATCTGGGAGGCTCGCGAAACACGTTGGTCCGTACTGCTGTTACTGGAGACCTTCCGCGACGTCAAGTCGTCGTTGAATCGAGATCGATTCTTCTCACTCCTTGCCATTTCCTCTGATGGAAACCTACCAGGCTTTACACCAGACTACCGATCCTCTCTTGAGGTCGTGGTGTGTTCCTTTGCACGTGCGCTTGTCGGTCAAGGAATGGGGATGCAGCTCCTTCATGGTGCTGGAATAAGCTCCCAACCACACCGGTTCCCGTCCTGGGTCCCAGACTGGACGGTCCCCAAGGCGCCAAGTCTGAGCAAATCCCGCAACAAAGGAGTCTTCTTCAACGCTTGTGGTAATACAAAGGCACGGATTACATGCCTGGAAGCCGACAGCACTACCGCATTGTTTAAGGAGCTTGAAGTTGAAGGGTACATTGTTAACACCATCAAGTACGTCAGCAAGGCTTCCAATGAACCAAGATCATGGAGTGGGTACTTCACTGAAGTCGATGCCATGATTGACCAACTAAGCCCGTTATTCTCTGCACAGAAATGCCAAGATTTGAAGCGGATAGTCCCTATCGCCAACGCTAAGTATCCTCAGGTCGCCGTCCCAGGAGGGTTCGACCTTCCTCAGTCCTACCAAGCATTCCGAAAGATTTTGAAGAAGGAGAAATACACCAAAAAGTACCAGAAGCAACGCAACTCAGTCACGGCTTCCGAGTCGGTGTCCAACACAGAGTCGCAGGAGATGGGTCTGATGGCCAAGAGCAAGAGTTACGAGTTGTTACTCGGTGGCAGTATCAAAGGCTGGAGATTTGTCACCACTGAATCGCCCGATTGTGGGATTGTGCCTAACAATGCTGAAGAGGGCGATATAGTAGTGGTATTCGGTGGGGGTTCGGTTCCCTTTCTTGTACGCAAATCCTCTGAAAGGGAGGGTATGTATCAGCTTATCGGAGAGTGTTTTATATCAGGCGTTATGGATGGGAAGATGGTCAATTCTGGATGTATTGAGCCAGAAATACTGAGATTACACTAGCAAACTTGTAGAAAGTACGTAGACGAAGAATCCTTGAGTAACTATCACCACTAGTCCCTCAGAGTCTGTGCCGCTTGGGAAAGAAAGTCCCCAACCTAGCTCGCCATATTAGCGTAAGATATCTTCACTCTTCTCAACGGGCAGCATACCTTGTGGAAGCATGTAAGATTCGATTTGGCATCCTTCACTGACTGTCCTATGGTGTAGTCATACGGTTGGCCATTGAGCTTATCCCTAGCTGGGATCTTGAGGGAATTGATGGTGTTTTGCTCATTGTCCGGCAGCGTGGCCATGTAGGCCAAAAACTCATCTGTTGCCGACCGACTTGGTGCAGCGTTCTCAGTCTGATCAGCCAAGAGTATGCTCCCAAGCGCCTCGACTCGATGTATGGTTTCAGCTCGTACCCCTTGCTTCAGTTGACTCTGGGCTAGCTGTATGGGCTTGAGTCGGACTCCGAGCGGATGCGAGAGAATGTTGCGGATGTCGGCTTCAGTGAACATTTCCTTACTCAACGGGTTCCTCATGACCCCATCGTTGACTGCTAGCGCTTGAGCCAGTTCTTCCATATCCCAAGCATAGTTGTCTTCAGATACGAAGAAGTTCTCGGCGGGAATGTCTTCGACCTTGTCCCCGAGCATGGTTTCCGAGTTGACGTACTTCTTCTTCAGGTGCTTCCGCTCCACCAAGGCGAGAGCATCGACGATGTTTCTTGCCATGTTCTCGGGTAAGGCTGCATCCAAGAGAGTTTTGCGCTTTACCAGTCTATCCCGAATGGATTCAAGGGTGGCAGAGGTCTCCTGTGAGGACGCCCATGTAATGACAGCCTCGAAGTCTTGGACCAAAAGCTCCTGGGCCTTGTCGCGATTTGTCGCAATGTTTCTCGCTGATTCTCTCACCGATACAGGTTGTAGAGAATGAATGGCCTTGCTGATCTCCCCACGGCTTATGTGCCCAAGGTTGGTCATGGCTTCTTGACATTCCTCGATGCCCTGCAGCCCAGAAAGTTGCATGATGCCAGAAAGTTCGTGCTTGAGATGTTCCGCGTCAAGCACCAACTGCTTATAATCGTCTAGAAGATTCGTATTCTTGCTAGTGGTGGCTGGTGTCGAGGTTTTCCGAGGCTGCGCCTGTTGACGTCGCTGAACCCTATTACTACTGCTACTGCTGGATGCGGCTCTGATTGTATCTCGTCCCGCTTGAAGGCAGAGGCGAGCCACGCCATTGCTAGGATCTAGTTGAAGGAGATGGCTAGCGGTTTCACGGGCAAGATCTGCATTGGCCCACGGCTTAATATGGATGCACCAAGGCGGGCAGAAACGAGTTATTCTCGCTCCCCTCCAATATTGAGTTCATCATACCTCTTTCATTCTTGAACTCCCATGCTTCAATAATTCTTTCGAGAATATAGACACTCCCGGGCTGTTGATCCAGCCTGTCATACAGGAGGTCAATGATGCTCGGCTCGGTGGACATTTCGGCAACTGCGGTGGCAACTGATAAGACCAAGGCAAGAGGAACACCCGGGAGTGCAGGCACTGCCTCTTTCTCTTCTCTGAACTCATGCAGAACGCCATACGCCCGGCTTTGCTGGGCTTACTGAGGGGTGTAGGACTTGCATATGTGGCTGTCACTGGTGAGTACTGGTACCTCAGCCCAGAGCCTCGATCTACAGTACACTACTGCGGGATATAGGAATAACGATTAAACGAGGAGTCGGGTGAACAGGGAATGGAAATTACAACCCGATCATTAGCAGCGCATTACTAGGTCCTGCTGGGCATGGCTCTAGTGGCTCGCGAGACTTAGCATTCATTCTTGTCGTTGTTGCTGCGGGCCGCCTCGCCCCGACTTCTTCAGTCAATCTAAGCCTCCCTACACATGATACCCAAGATGCGGCGGATGATCAAGTCTCTTCGCAGGTCCAAAAATGTACCAGAGATTCAGAAACAGCCCGAACTTGACACTACCATTCAAGCACCACCAATTCAAGCCTGTTACGAGCTTCCTGCGGCACCGCTAACCGAGACCGGAGAGCCAGAGCTGCCGCCAATACCCTTCTATTACGAACTCCCTGAAGCACCGCAAATTGTAGAAATAGAGCTGCCACGACCTAGAACCCCTTGCGACGTCCCCGAAGCCCCACCCAGACCGCTCACGCCTACTGCTGATCGACGATGTTGGCGGGACCAAGTCATCGCCTCCTCGCTGTCCAGCTTCATCGCCAAGGAACAGGGGCTCCCGCGGCAGCGTGATGTTGACCAGCTTGCGAGTGCGACGAGGGAATATTTGGCCAGCTGGGAGAGATATCATGCCGGACAAGGCAGCGACCGTGATGCCGTTCTGCTGGATCTCATGGCTGACTGGGGCCGAGATTCAGACAGTGCCGTGGCAACGCTGGCTTGTATTAGCTTCTTGTCAGAATTGGAGGCTTCAAGTCAGTTGGTAGCTCTCATCCATCTTGGCCCTGCCATGTATTTGCGGTGTCTCGCTGTTGCCGGCAAATTTAGGGCAGGCCTCATCCGCGAAGATGAAGCGAAGGCAATCCAACAAATACGGCGGTTGCAACCCCAGTCTGACATCGGCATTGAGCGTATCGAAAGCTTCATAAACGCCTTCACAGCCTGTCGTCCGTCCGTATTCCTCCCAGACGAACTGATACAAGACTGGCTGAGCACGAATGGCATCATAGACCGTCTGGACGCTGAAGTCGTCATCCATTGGGAACAACAAAGACTGCACACCACCTTTCGGCTTGTACGATGCATCGCGATCATCTGTAGCTTGCCTGGTGACCCAGACATGCGTAGCGGCTGGAACGGGCCCTTCTGGCAGGCTTGCCTGTGCTGGGTTCCAAACATAGAGCGACTCCTCCAGTGGGAGTCAGGCTGTCTTTCAGACGCACAGAAACGTCGGCTATCGACACTCATCAACCTCGATGGACCCGACATCACAACGTGCCGAGAATCATGTTTGCGACTGTCAGACCCAGCCTCCTTTTCACAAACTCAGGTTGAACCGCAGACGACAGGCAGTCTTGAACAGATGTTGGTCCTTCTGTCAGGCTCAGAACGTGTTGGGACCAACACTGTTGACTTATTCATCTATTTCCTGATTGAGAACCCAGCAACTCAGTCCTCCTTCGATTTCCTCAAACATGTCCTCGATCAAGGCGGCTCTGACGAGTCTCACCGGACTATCCTCAACTTCCTGCGGTCGCAGCATAATGAAAACCTGGACATTTGCACTCAGATGATTGGACTTTCGAGCCTTCTTCCCCTACTAAACTCAACAATGCTCCCCGATAGTATTGAGAACCCAGTTACTAGGATTGCACAAGTCATGACGGCAGCCCAGAGCGAATTCGTGGCTCAGCTTGACAATGGCCCAGGCGACTATGTCGGCATGAGAATTCTGGCCTTTGGCAAGGCAATCTTGGCTGCGAAAGCGGTACATCCAAACTTGCCAACGGATCTTCTGGAAATGGTACGCAGGTTCCCTGAGCGGGATGTGGCGCAATCCATATTCGAGCGCCTTGAGGACGCTGCCCTGAGCAAGTCTAGGGACTGTTCAGCGCTGAAATCATATCTGGTTTCTAGCCTCGGCGGTTGTACCGAGTTCGCTGTCGGGGATGTTGATCTCGCTGATATACAACTCGAAGTCAAGTTCTGGAAAAGCTGTCCAGATTCCCCCAGGCGGGACTTGGCGGCGATTCTGGCCAGTATCAAGCGTCTGGACTACAAGACATATGTGACCTGCCTTGGGTCCGTGATCCTCGAGAAGGATCAGTTCATCAAGGAGCTACGCGTGACGCTCATGGAAAAACATTGGGGAGCATGCGCCAAACTCATATCCTACATCTCTCTTCGGCGAAGTCTTGGCCAGTTGTCAGCCGACTGCTGGACCATGCTGGTATTTTCATTCATTGAAGAGAATGGCTCTTTTTCGAGCCAAGGAAAATCACACATGAAAACCATGGATCAATGGCTCGGCTTTATCCAAGACCTCGCCAAGTTGACTGTGCCGGTTACGCAAGCACAGCTGCGAGATTCTGGAGACGGCATCACCCGGCGTCGACTTACCTGGTGGCAGACCCTATCTGGGCATGCAACAACACTGCGGTCAGTAGAAACCTTGGTCAAGGGGTTTGAAGATGTCGAATGGATCTTTCTTACTGGCGAGGAGGCAGCACTTCTCACCCTGATCGAGCATGCTCAGAAGGGCAAAGATATGCCTAATATGAGTCGGCTGGTCATCTGCCAACTCAAAGCAGATGGAAGCAATCTCGTTCTTGTTTCAAATATGCTGCACTCACTGACAGAACTCTCTCAACACGGTACGGCCATCCTGCAATTGATGTTGACGAGAGCGGTGGAACAACCACATTGGACAAATCTATCACTCGCCGCGGTGTGCAAAGCTTGGCTGAATAGCCCACTCCCGACAAATTTCGACAAAACAGTCTTCAGAATGATGAGGGAGAACCTCAAACCAATCCCACCCTTCACTCGCAAAGCCGCATTGTCTTTGATCGGACAGCTGGTAGGCGAGCACGACTCCCTTGTAGAGCGTGCCGCCCAGCTGGAGACGTTGCGGTGGAATCTCAAGAGAACAGATGCAAGAGGCCATTCAAGGCTGCTCCGCGAGGCAGGCATCCGGGATACACCCTTTCGAGCTACAGGGCAAGGCGTTCCTGCTGAACTGGCTGACGCAGTCGAGGAGGTTGCACCAAACGAGTACGAGTTGTCATTCCCACTGACGGGACTCAATGAACTTCAACGCCTTGCACGAGGTGTTCCAGATGGAGCTCGACTGCTCGTCGTTCGAGTTTGCCTGACATCCTCCAGGGGCTTCTGTGTTCACTACGCCCCGAATGATGAAGCCACGGCGAATCGGCATCGGTACTGGAAGAAGAGTTCCAACGAACCAGATCAACCCATCTGTGGAACAAAGCCATCACTCTTCACGTACTGTCTGTCTAGAAACCTTCACCGACTACTAAAGAGCAACCAGACTATCTCAGCAATACACAGCAGCATTGAGAAATGGGTTACTACGTCGCCGACGACGTGTGGTGTTTGTGGCGCTCTCATCAACGTAAGACTGTGGAAAACCGCCGCGTGCTCGCAGACCTGTTCGATAAGGTTCCGACGGGCACCCTTGGAAGCCCGTCTTCACAACCTGCTGGTTGACCCTCTGTCAATGGACCTCTTGATCTCAAGCGTATATGCTGCCGCGCTGGACGGAACCACCCTGGACTTGCTTCCACGCTGCCCCGTAGCCAAGGCCTCGTTGCCTACTGTCATCAACTCTCTGCCCGCGATGGAAACTCTGGCTAGAGCTCCTAGTCTTTCACAAGCTCTACAAAATAGCCCTTATGCAGTGGATCAGGAGAGACTACTCTCGTGGTTATGCCTGAGCTTCAGAGGCTTTCTACGGAGCGTCCCAAGCGGGTTTTCGATCCCGAGCATGCCACAGACGCAGCAGTTCCTCCTCATGAACTCACACCATGAGCGAGAGAAAGCATTTGAAGCCCATCTGGGTGCTACTTCCTCTGCTGGTAGTGGACCTGTCTTCCATGGGACGAGTATTAGCCGGCTGTACCTTATTCTATCAGCAGGCCTGAAGAACGTGAGCAACACGCCGCTGATGCGCCATGGTGCGGCTTCTGGCCCTGGGGTTTACTGCGGGGATGAACAGGCCACCTCTTTGGGGTATTCGCAGGCTATAGGGAACAGCTGGAGCAATAGTGCCATCGACCAGCAGATGCGGGTGATGCTGGGCTGCGAGCTTGCCAAATATCCGACGGCGAACACGCCAACCCATGTCGTCACGGACGAGACTAGAGTTCTGGTGCGGTATGTGTTTTTGCTCCCGGCAAATTACCACACTCCGCCGCGCCGGCATGTTGTGCCTGCTATGAGCACTGCTTTCGCCATGCTTAGATCAGGGAGGGCAACCTAAATTTCGTGGCAACTAGCCATCCAGAGGTGTCAAAGAGTCAATTGAGAGTTTACGGGGGATAAAATGACGTCAAATTCAATCTTTAATCTGTCATTTTTGGGTATTGTTTTGCATTCTCTTCACACTAACTACCTAGCTCCATAGGAATCATGTGCACGAATCAATTCTTCGCCCCTTTTCCAACAACATGATCGTCGCTGGAGTGCCCATCCCATTTGTAAACAGGAACCCAATCCTTGAGATCTTGCCCCATTCTTGCCAGGTGGTCCAGCTTTCCCTGCCTCAGCCTCTCGTCTGACTCTTCTTGTTGAACCTGGCCACGGAGCGAGTCAAGAACAGCTGAGGCCACAGGGGCCGACTTCGTCCCAGATTCGGTCACATCTGCAAGTTTTTCTTTGAACAGCTTGTCCGCTTCTTCCGGCCACGCATCGAGAGAGTTCTGCAGACCGAGTTGGAGTGCTTCATCCAACCTTCTCTGCTCCTCTGCCAAGCGTGCAGAGATCTTGTTTTCTAACTCCCATGGATCCGGATTGTTGTCGGAGCCACTTGGGATAGAGCCCGCAGTGAAAATTACAAAAAGGAGACTGAACAGACTGTAGCAAACGTCTCGGGCTCTGTAGATGTTCAGAAGTCCTGTTGGCGCCCGATCAAGTTGACCAACAATAACGACTTCGCAGAATGCTCGTACCAAAAGACAGTAAGAAGCCCAGCCAGCCAGATGAGCTTCCTAAATAACTCAAGTTAGCTAGTAATCTAGATGCGTCAGGGAAAACAGGCTTACACACTTCTGTGAATCGCTCTAAGCACCGTTGCATGGCTGGATCATCTCCGTGTTTGAAGGGTTCCCACGGCGAGAGGAATTTCTTGCCATGTTCTGGCACTAATCCCACCATAATCAAGAGCATGGTGGCGAAGTAGAGAGCTGCAAAAGCAACATCAAACCCACTTCGAGCCGCCGCTATAGAATCTATTGTTTTGATGTCGACGAAATTGAGCCAAGCGAAGCATAGGGCGAACTGAAGACCCAGCTTATATAGGCCTAAGACCCAGAGAGTGCCAGCAAGGATCAAGTCACATCTCGAGACGGCGACCTTCGGTGTTTGGTGTCGTAGGAGGTTCAGCCAGCAACCACATAACAGGAGAATATCAGACAGTGTTCTCCAGACAGTATTCAGAGTCTGGAAAACGATGTAGTTATATGTCACCGAGGTTCCTGCTTGTTGTATGGTGAGGTCAAGGCAGTGGAGGAACAAGTAGCTTGAGAGGGTCAGCCATTTTTCAGTGCCATATTATACATGCGTTCAACGTCCATGTTCGCTGGAAGACTTACAGACAAAGTAACGCCATTCCTGCGTATAACAGACGCGTAATTCTCCAAGAAGAGGGCACGCTCAGAAAGGAGCAGATGGTGATAGTAGTGATCACAGTCGTGACAAGCCAGAGCCAGACAACGGTCCCAATACCCGGCCCGATACCTCGCGTAGGGACATACCAGAGACCTTTCATGTCTATTGAACGTGCTGTAAATATGATAGGATTACGAGGTCTAACGCTCCTACACGACTCAGACAGAGCAAGGAGATTGTCTGTCTCCTGTATGAGACCCCCGATTACTGCATCTGCTTTGAATCTGTATACATCCAGCAGTACCGCCTGCCCGTGTACATTTCTCAGTACTTCGGAATACTTTGCTAGGTTGTCTTTGCTTTTTCTGCTAGGCTCTATCCTGACCGGCTACTTAGCCTTGAAATCCCCGCGCTGATTATGCAGCATGACCTTGTTGCAGCTCAGCCGCAAAGTGCACATTATGTCTCGAGCACGAAATAGCAAGCCTCAATCTCACCAATGGGTGCCACGGAGGGGTAACTAGGTTGAAAGGTTCAATCAAGAGGGTTGAAAATACACTGCCACTACGCATTACATCCCAGTAAATACCTCACACGGCACAACTGTGTGCTTCTGCGTTGTCTCTGACCGCCCATCACCAATCCGCTGTAGCCCTGGAGACGCCACTGTGACCACCTGGGCTTTCTGACCCCTCCTCTCCTCTCCATCCTCGCAGTCGATGAAACCATTGCTCCCGCCGATCACTACCGTCTGGCTGCGTTCCGCGGTAAGCAGCACTAGCCTAGCAGGATTGACGCCAAACTGCAGCGCCAGCTCATAGGCCAGGCCTGCTGCTGTGCGCATTTCGCCCTGCAGTCCGCTCTGTAACTGAGTGCCTGCGATGACCGAGAGTAGGGAAATGATCTGCTCCGTCACATGGGTAACGTTGTTGTGACCCAGCTGGATAAGGCTTCCAGAGCCTCCATCGGTAGCAGTAGCAGCAAGCGTCTGAAAGGTAATGGAGCGCCAGCGATTTGCCACCTCGTTGTTGTGGAAGATATCAAGGTCTAAGAAGTAGTTAGCTCACTTTGCCAGCGATGCACGCATCAAAGGCTTCTCACCAGAGTCTGTCGAGCCATTAAGTCTGCTCCTCCATGCACGGTACAACGCCGTAATCTCGGCTGCCCCTCTGTCGGGCCCGAAAGCGCCAAATCCGAATGGAAGAGAAAAGAATCCTGCTTGGAGGACTGACCAGACTCGCCACCTGAGCCAGAAATGCGGTCTCCCCTTCACCAGGCTCAGCGAGTTATCTGGGTCAAGACGGTGACTGAGCACTTGAGAGGAGATATCGACTGTTGTCGCAATAGTCGCCGTGGCATTGTCAACAATGCGACAAAGCTCACGGAACTGTGTTCGCAACTTCTCGTCGGGCCAGGCCTGGCTCTTGTCGCCTGAGACCAACAGCTGTGCCTGTAGATTCCGCTTCTCATTGTTCAGCCTGGTCTCAAGAATGTCAAGGTCGCGGGAGTGGTCGAGAACGAGCTTGTCGACTTGCTCGTAATGCTTCCGCACAGCATGATCCAGCTCTGCCTGTTTGGCCTCTAGCCTTCTTGTAGTCTGTTCCAACTCTGCATTCCTGCCGTCAAGTTGATCCGAGAGACCTGTGATCTGCTGGTAGAGAGTCTCTTTCTCTCCCTCAAGCTCCCCAACACGGTAGTTTCTCTCATTAATGGTCTCGTTGAGGGACTCTCTGAAGTGGGCGATATCAGTGGCAGCCTGCCTCCCCCATTCGAACAGTTCTCCTAGCTCATCCTCACCAACGATGCCCGACCTTTGAAGTTTGGACCTTGACAATTCATCACGGGCTGCTAAATCCAGGAAATGTCGAATGCGGCCGCGGTACGCTTTCTTGACCGACTTGGCAGTCTCCTCGGTTTTGTTTGAGCCGTGTCCCGCGAGCGATTGTAGCCAGTTCATTTTTGGACGAAAAGTCGGGCCGTGGAAGTGGTGAGCACAATGACTGTGAGTACGATGAGAACAAGGTAAAAACGGATCATGTATTGGGCTTCAATTTTATCCTGGTGTTTGAGAGAAGACGAGGCAACACAGGACGGACATGGGTTCGCACGCTGTCAGCTCCCCTCCGTGCTCTCATGCTCGAATGAAGTAGATCCTTGGCCCTGATGAAGTGTGGCGTGAAGGTAAGCGCGCGAGAGCCGTGTATCTAACCACACACCCTTTGGGTCTTCGGGCACATCGATTTAAGCCCGCCAATACCTGCGGCAACGCCAGAGCAGACCACTGATTCCAGATCACGGCTGATAATACATAGCCTGTCATTCTTGAGGCTCACCTTGTAGACCGCATCACGTACAGAATGGCCCATCGATCACAGTTACCCCCGTTCCCGCCACTGGGGCGCGTCCATACGATCGACTACGAAGATGAAATATTCATAGAGCCGCCTAGAGTCAGACACCAGGAGTTTGAGCCTCCTCAAAATTGGGACAATGGGCGAGAGAACCGCGTTGTTCTTGGACTGGATTATGGCACTACAAGCACCGGTAAGCTAGGCTGTCCTGCGCCTTCATCTGTTCAGTCGCTGAGTACTACAAAGGCCTATCATACATGCAGCAGAAGACTCTAAGTGAGCCTGATTTTAATGATCTCGAGGTCTTCACAGGATGGAGTGGTGGCAGCGGTAATCCCAAGATTCCCTCCGAAATATCCTACTCAAAGGCGACGAACCGGAGCCGCCAGCCAGGCAAAGACGCTGAGCGGCACAAGCTCGTGCTTCACTGGACCAAACTGGAGCTCGAGACTCGCCGTCCTGCCACAGAGCTGGAGGCACTTCTGGAAGCTGTGCAGGGTCTGAGTCTCGTCAAGCGACTGCGCGAGGTTGCAGATGCCGATATCAACCATGAGGCGCCGACACACTTGACTAAGAGTCCGTCGGACATTGTCAAGGATTTCTTGCTCAAGATTGCCCGGCAGTACTACCTCCACATGAAGGGACAGTCATCTGCCTTGATAGGCGGCCAAATCCCACTCGACGTTGCTTTAACCCATCCCGCTGTCAGTCGCCTCCTTTCCACTCCAGAAATATCCACATTGTTCCATGTCTATGATGCCGGATTCAACTGACTCGTGAACTTTGACAGGAATGGGGCTACGAGCCACTAAACAAATTGTACCGTGCTGCAACGGGTGCCTTTCACAAACAGATGTTTCCAACTCTTCGAAATGTTTATTTTGTTCCGGAACCAGAGGCTTGTGCCTTGTTTACCGTGCAACAACTCATCCGCAATAAGGAGGATAGTCTCATCCCTGTAAGCTGCCCTGTCCCTAAGGAGCACTATACGACTAACGGTCCCTGCCAGGGGGAGTGCTTTGTGATCTGTGACGCCGGGGGTGGTACCGTGGATCTAGCCACGTACCGAATCGACAAGATCAACCCCCTTGAGATATCAAGAGTTGCTCCTGGCACAGGCACGTCAGCTTTCTCAGTCCCATTCCTATCCGTCCTATCCGTATCATAGTTAATAAGCTGAATCCGTTTCTTATTACAGGAGCCTACTGCGGAGCTACTCTCATTGACAGGGCTTTTATCCGTTGGCTCAAGTCCATCACAACAAACCTTGACATTCTTGACGACGAGGTTGGCACTGGGGGCCACTTTCTACTCACGCCTGAGAGAAAAACACTTCTCAACAGATTCGATCCGTTCAAACATCAATTCACTGGGAGTGAAACCAATATTCTCACCCTGGCAAGTGGGATCCAAGTGAAGCCTGAAACGCCGGGCTTCAAGAATGGCCTCCTTACTATTGATGCGTAAGTGATGGCTCATTTGTTGAGTTGAAGTGTTGATACTGATTGAGAACAGGGACAGAATGAAGGGATTCTTCGACGAGTCCTTGAACGGAACACTGAGACTCATTGCAAAGCAAGTCGAGGGAGCTACAGTGAAGGGGGAGGTCGTCACGGTTAGGTTCTCTGGAGTGGGCGCATGGAAAATAACGCTGACAAATCTCTCTCTGCAGAAAGTCTTCATGTCTGGCGGTCTGTCGCAAAGTGAATATCTCTTCAGGATGGTACAAGAGTGGGCACGAAATAACCCCAACGAAATGGAGGTGACACGGCCTGAGGAGTGGTATGTCTAGTTCACTGTTAATTACGATCCCCGAGCAAGCTGACAGATAGTAACAGTTGGACGGCTGTAACGCAAGGCTCTGTTCTTCGTGTAATGGGCCTTGGGGCCAGCCAGCCAACGGCAGTTCAAGCGTGTCCGCGACACTACGGCATCGCAGCATCTGAGGAGTGGAGTCAGTGGCGACACGGAGGTAAGGGCCAGAAGAGTCCCGTAAAGGATCAAGTCCATGGCCACAAAATGGTCGTCGGTCAGATCACCTGGCTGGTACGAAAGGGAGACGTGATCATCCCAGACAACCCCATCAAGACGACACAGCCGGTCACTTGTGCCTTCAAAGACGATTATCTTGGGGGCAGCAGTACCGCAAGAATCACATTTTGTGCCACTACAATGACTGACGCTCCGACTACGTTAGACCAACTTCCAGAAGGTAAGCCAAAACCCCAGGAGGTTGTACTCCGAGCAAGGCAGCTGACAGCCTTTTAGCGAGCAATGAGCTTCCCGTGCTGGAGGTCAAACTAGACGATTTGCCCTCTTCATGTCGGCAGAAAAGATCGGGCTACACCAAGGCCTTGATGGACGTGGAGATACGTGTTGGATACAACAACGGCAAGGGGGTGAAAGTGAGAGTGCTCTGCGATGGCCGGGAAAAGGCGAAGTACTCGACCAACCTATGAGATAATGGGGCTCCGGAGAGGGACGGATGAGATCGCCCGGCTAGATAGTGAGAGGCCCTTTGTGACTGCCAATAAATCCCGCTTTCAAGCCTCAAGCTGCATGTCTACTTTGCATGAGGCCCCCGGCATGACAGATGCCTCGGCGAACCATGCCATCCCTCTTACAACTACAAGCGCGTATCGCTTTAGTAAATAGAAAATCAAGTACATAACCTCGAAGTATCCTGGAAGCGCTAGAAAGTCCTGCATGTTTGCAGCCTTGTATGCAAGCCACGCCATCATTCGGTCTGATAACACCCCGGCGGGTATGCAGGCTGGACCACCCGTCCCAGAATATCACAGCCGGTTTCTACTGCCTGCTTGAGCCCCATTCATGGCGAGAAACCCGTATCTGTTCCTTCAAGCTTTCCATCCTCGATACTCATGGAAGCCTGGCACTTGAAGTCAACGCCTGACGACCTCCTCTCATATCCCGTCGCAGCACTCAACGTCACAACTAAGAGGTGGCGGCTGCAGCCATTCCCGGCCAATCTCGTAGGCATCAAGGGATCCTGGGACCGCGAGAACGCTACCAAAGGCTGGCCTAATGACACGATAATCTACCCCTGTGGTAGCTCTCTCTGTGAATGGACCCAGCCGTGCGAAAACTTCTCATGTGCCATCACGATTGAAGGCATCGGTCCAACGAAAGTCGGACCAGCACACTCAAATATTATCGGCCTCACCCACGGTCTCATCATCTTGCTCATCCTTTTCATCACCACAAGTCTGATCATGGGTTGCCACCACTCGATCCCAAGCCCACCGCCTAGCCGTGATGGTCACCGGCATGCCATTAAGGATGACCGGCCCCGGCCAGCCGAAGAGGCCATTGGCTTAGAGTCACGACCACCACGCCAGCCACTGCGACATCCCCAGCCCTCGACCATCAAGCACGACAGCTCCATGAACAAGTACTACAAGGCACCGGAGCAGCAACCGAGTCAGCGGCCCGTCG
Source organism: Fusarium liriodendri (assembly GCA_023509735.1). Lineage (NCBI taxonomy): Eukaryota > Fungi > Ascomycota > Sordariomycetes > Hypocreales > Nectriaceae > Fusarium > Fusarium liriodendri. The sequence goes on from JALLKD010000008.1 coordinate 26,400, forward strand.
AAATTAGCTGGGACTTGGTAGCGAAACCGCACAGCAAGTCAGGGTCTTCCTGGCGTGACGACCAACGGCACTGGGCAGAAGAAACGCGACAGAAGGGTCGGCAGATAGAACGCTGCATGGTCCTACTGCGTGAAATGTACGCCTTGGACCTACAGGCATGGTCCATGGAGGACGTTGCACTGCGCGAGGGGGATAGAGAGGTCCGAGTTCGTTTATGGGGGCGGGTAGAGCGTATCTTCCTGGAGGTGTCGGATGTGATCGCCAGTTGGAGAAACGAAGGAACACGGGAAGTACCTGGGCTAAGTTATTGGAGCGATGAAGAGAAGAGAGTGATTGAGGCCATTTACCAGACTGTCCAGGAGCATCTTGAGGGCAGGCGTTTGGGTGGTTTTGAAGAAACTGAAGAACCTGAAGATGATGCGGCCTTTGACTTTTGGTCCAAGGATTAATCTTGCCCTTTTCAACCCCTATTCTTTTCTTAAGTCGTCTCATTTACTTCTAAAATACAAGCCTAACCTGCTGTTTCTACATGCTGTTCCTACATCCTATGTGTGCCAAGACGGTAAAAGAATGAAAAGATCCCTCCCTCTGATCCCGCCGTGGCTTGAAGAGGTCACGAAGCATGTCATTTGTTTCCAGATGAATGCTTTATAGAGTTTAGAAGGGGCATTGACAATAGCTCCCTATAGTTTCATCGATCTTCGGGCTCGGTTAACCCTTCAAGGGTCGGGCAGCAACTGGAATAAAAAACAGACTTTGGAGTTGTATTTAGACCTTGCCACATACCGGGAGAGCAGATCAAGAAAACCAAGAAGAAAAGGAATTACTACTTCTATTTCACACTTGACAACGTATGGTGACAGAACCAAAATATTGAGGCCAACGAGATAAGATTAATGTATTTTCATTGTGTTATGGGTCAAAACTCTTGCCCTTGCCAGCCAATCTCCATTCCAAAAGACCTTACCCTAGAGAAGGTTGAGACATCACCGTTGAGACATTTCATAACCTACCTACCCTACCATGAAGATGAAAAGTTTTTGGGGAAAAAAACCCTCTTCTTCGCCAGTCCTTGAGATATAATCATATGCCTTAAACCTCACGTAGGTAGAGAATTTCAAAACTACAATGAACAATGCAGACACCTCCAGGGATTCACATCTCTCTGACGTTACTCCACCACGACCACCAGTGCCTGATTAGGATAGGGTTTTCTAGTACCGAGTAGTATTCCCCATAGCAAATTATATATCTGTTGTGAGAACACTAGTGCATCGGAAAGTACAACAACCATAATTCAAGCTCTTCTACCCCAGCAATGAGCGAATTGTCGCCGCCCCCCTCACAGCAGCAAATTTCTTGTTTCGAAATGTGGGAGGTTCGGTTGCAATTTGATCCTTGCGAACCAACACAAGATCCACACAATGCATCTGTACGCTCCTCTCACTGGTTGTCATGAAGGAGGTCATTTCTCCCCGCATGAAGAGCAAGGGTCAAACGTGGGGGCCTGGTTACCGTAACCGATCACCTGTCTCGAAGTCTGAGCGGGATCTTTCTTCTTTCTGAAACCCATTTTCTCTTTTCGACAACTCTCTCCCATCATTCAAAAGCCTCGGCTCCAGTTTCAGTCTTGTGCAGCGCCATGTCTAGCCCAAAGTCTAAGACAGCCTCCCCAGCCTCCAGTCCCAAGTCTCCAACAGGGGCCGCCACGTCAGCTCCAATTGTAGCAGTACGTCTTATCCCCCCTCGGTTGCATTCCCACTAATCTTTGCGCGACCGTAGGATCCGGAGTTTGAGGGAGGCGACCACGACGATGAACACTCAGTGTTGAGGTAGCTACCTCTCATCTAGACAGTGAGCATGCGCGTTGACATATTTTAGCCAGGAAATTGAGTCGACAGCATCTCTAACTGACAGCATCCGAGACTTCCGAAATATCCACGGTCGCACATACGGAAACTCCAAGACGACCGAGTACTGGTGAGACATCCGTAATCGCGAAAAAGGCGACAGCAGGCATAATATCGCTAGCAGAACTGACATGAATCGGCAGGGCACCTAACGACGAACGGCAAAATGAAGGTCTAGACATTACGTGAGTCTATCCAATGCCCAGGCAGCACGTTCTGTATGATGCCTTAGTGTGCCATTTTTGCTCAACGGCTTTACAGACACCACTATATACTTCTTTATTTCGATAATAAGCTTCACCAAGCGCCAATTGGCAGCCATCCACAGGCCCGTAACTCCTATCTTGGGTATTCAGAAACCTAAATTAATAGTTTATTAGCGCGTGTTGGATGTCGGAACCGGTACCGGTATCTGGGCCATGTCAGCTTCCCGCAACACTTTATCCACCTACTTTGTTAACATCTCTACAGTGACTTTGCCGACCAGTTCCCCTCAGCCCAAGTGATCGGTACCGATATCTCCCCCATTCAACCTTCTTGGATCCCTCCAAACTGCGAGTTCCACATCGACGACGCCCAGCTTGATTGGACCTGGCCAACTGATCACTTTGACTACATCCACATCCGCGACCTCTACGGTAGCATTGACGACTGGTCCGCTCTCTATGCCAAGGCCTTCCGCCACCTTAAGCCAGGAGGCTGGTTTGAGGACCTTGAACTCGATATCCGTGCCCATTCGGATGTAGTGACAGATCCCGAGCACATTTATCACCGCTGGAATGCCGTCTTCCAAGAGGCAGGTGAAAAGATGGGCAAGACGTTCAAGATTGCCATCGGGTCGCGAATGAGAGACCTCATGGATGAGACCGGCTTCGTGGAAGTCACGGAGCGCAAGTTTAGGCTTCCAATGAGCGCGTGGGCGTCTGATCCGAAGTTGAAAGAGATTGGATCATTTGTGCAGATGTTTGTTGACGGGGGGTTGGAGGGCTTCGGGCTATTCCTGTTGACGCAGGTTATGGGGTGGCCGTATGATAAGTGTCAGGTGTTTATTGCCGAGATGAGGCAGGCTTTGAGGAATAAGAAGCTGAACCCTTATTATGAGGTGTAAGTAATCCAGACTCCAGAGTTTGAACCCTTTTACTAACTATACACAGAACCTTGGTTTACGGAAGGAAACCAGAGGAAGCAACTACTGCTCAGTCTTAGGTAGTATTAGTATCATATTTAGCAGAGTTTGTATTACTGTGGCTGATGGCCTCTTCTGGGCATATTGTTCGTAACAGGCATACCGGAGAACTCTGAACAGGAGACATCTTCATTGTCTCCACAAGACTATCTGTTCGATCTTCGGGCTCAGTTAACCCATCAAGGGCCGGGCTGCAACTATAATAAACAGATTTCAAACGACTATCTGTTCGATATCTATGGAGGGAAGCCCGGCAGGTCGTGATAAAGATGATGCCTCTAGGATTATTTCCTGCTATTCACTGCCATCTGGCCAGCAATCTTGTCATTCTTCCCCGCAACAGCGGGCACCTCTTTCTCTGCCAGCTCAACCGGCTCTGAAAGCTTGGCTTCTGGATCAATGGCCCCAGGCATGCGGTCGCGATATTTCTTTGCAGTGTGCTTGTCGACCTGCAAATTTAAGTGAGTATCTTGACGTAGAAGAGTGGGCATCGTCCATACCTTGTATACCAGCCACATGTAACAGAACATGACGAAACAGCAAACGAGGAGGACAATGCAACCCTTTTCCCAGTATGGCGTGTCAGCTCCTGAGTAGAAGAGAATGCCCCAGAATGTCCACAGCACCATTGAACCAATGTTCATGGAGTATAGAGTGACGCTCCGCACAGCATCGTCCCCACTACGCTGCAGAATGAGGCCTGCCCATCCGAAGATCAGAGGGTTCACGGCGTAGGCTGTGCCACTAAGATAGAATGCGAAGAATGTTCCTGCGAAAGGAATATCACGGACGAGAAGCATGGACCCAACCACAACTTGGAGGAGGATGGCGGCAATAGCCGCCGGTATCCGTTGGCCAGTGGCGTCCATATGCCAAGCCGCGAGCATATTTGCTACAATACCGACGGCCTGGACACCAAGAGGATAGGTATTGATCTGGGTCTGAGTAAAATGGTCGGAATGATGCTTGAGCCAGAGAAGGAAGTTGTTCTGGAAGGGAAAGGCTTCAATGGCGGCGCAAACCGGAGACCAGAAGAAAAGAGCCCAGCTAGTCTCGATTTTAGTTGTATTTCAATACCATTGCGTAGGTGTTCGAACTTACAAGATCGGTGCCATCAGCACTCGCTTGACAAGGGAAAGTGGCACAATATTATGTCCATCTTCACAAATGGCTGGAAGGCGAGAACGCGCCAGCTCTTTCTCCTCGGGGGAGAGATACTTGGCCTGGGTGCGGTCTGGCGTATCAGGAAAATAGAGGAACCCGAAAACCGCAATGGGGAGCGTGATGATACCATCTAAGGTGACGCTAGTTAGAATAAATCATGTTAGGCGGTTTTGAGTCACTTACCAATGAGGAAAACCCATTGCCAGCCTTGCAAACCGCTCATGCCGTTCATTCCCTTGTGTATGGCAGCCATCATCACGCCAGCAAACATGGTTCCGACTTGACCAGATGCAGTGAAGAGCGCCGTGCGTTTGGAGATTTCATCGGGTTTATACCATGAACTGATGATGTAGATCGCGCCGGCATAGGTGCTGGCTTCAGCCAGGCCCAGGAAGAAGCGAATGACACACAACTGTGTCACAGTCTTGGCAGCAGCGCTCGCCATCTGCAGCAGTCAGCGAGAGTATACAACGGCGAGATGTGACAACCCAGTACAGTCAATGCGGCCCAAATGACGACCATGGATGGGAACCAAATTCTTGGGGCAACTTTTTGAATGACAATACCGTGAGGAAGTTGACCAATGGCCATGCTGTTGCATCTATCAGAAAATTCAACTGCAGTACTGGGGTTCTTTCTTAGTCTTACCCAGCAGTCGTGACTGCAAGGACATTGCTGTAATCTCCGCCGGTCATGTTCAAATCCTCACGGAGGCCTGCGACCTAAAGAGGACGGTTAGCTTTGGGTAAATTTGATGTACAATATCATCATACGTAAGCATTGGCGAATGCGGCGCGATCTAGTTCTATGTAAGCCCGTCTTCTTGACTCTGAAAACTTATTTCAGCGATCTCATCCATACCGAGAAAGTTGAAAAAGTAGCTGAAGCAGCAGTAGACCTGTTCAGTATGAGCCTTGATTCAAGCAAAACGAGATCATTCCTCTCACCATGATGAAGAAATCTATCAACAGCGGTTAATCATGTAGGACGCTATTTTCATTCCGGCGGTTCGCTTACCAAGCTTCCTGACCAGCATCCTCTCTTCTTTTGTGCTGGCCGCAGCGCCAAGGAAGAATGCTACGAGGATCAATGATTGTGTAATGATGAGGCCGTATATGAGGTTCTTACTCCTGACTCTGGACCCGATCTCCTCGTTCTTCGCAACATTGTCCATCTTGGATAGCCTTTCAGATAAACGTAGGCAGAATAAGAGAAATGAAGTCTCTCAACCGCTAGTAGGCGCGAGACAGAGAAGACACCTGGCCAAGCACAGGTTTATCAGATCTGGGGAGGTTTATATAGGTAGTTATCTGATCCTCCAATGCTTCTTAGCCCCGCTGTACCTCTTCAAAATTTTCATCAGATTAGATATGCGATTTAGCCTTTATGGTTATTTATATAGCCTTCTATAGCTACCCACATCGTCATTGTGCTAGTCGTTAATGGTAGACCGAGCTGTTAGAAGCATCCACAACATTTTTAAATACCTTGCTAGACTACCATTCGCTTAGGTTCATGACAAATAGGCGTATTCCTTCCGATTGGGCACTGGCGATGAGATTGGCTGCGTCGTAACTTTATCTCGTATTTCCTGCCAACCCACCAATTACCATCCATACAACAAGGATTTGGATGTAACTGTGGTTGGCTGCCGCCCTCATTGTGGCATTCCTGGTGACCAGGGGAACCCCGCAATGAGAGATTTCTTCACTTCTATCTCTTCTCTTCTCTAGTCCCCTCTGTCGTGTTCCCAGTGCCCACACCTAATCTCTACGATACAAGCCATGTCATCACCGCCAGAAATCGGCAAGAGTCCGAGGAGCTCCAAGGGCCCTGAGAGCCCCAAGAGTATCGGATCCAACGCTGCGGAGGGCTCCACTGGCGTTGGTATTCTCCCGGCTTCTCACTGGCAACAAGCTGCTCAGGTGTGCAAATTTGAGTTCACGACGACTAAGCGTGAACGAGAGGCTAATGGTATGCTAGGATGACGATGTGGGCGACAATTCAGATGCCGATTCCACCACCGGCTTGAGCACAGCATCTTCAACAAGCTCAATCACGTCCAGCATTTTCGAATATCGAAAAGTTCATGGCCGAACCTACCACCGTGAGATGGGAAATGCGCAGTACTGGTAACGACCTTCCGATGTCTCTTCTTCTCCATAAATGCTGACCCACGAAGGGGAGCCAACGATGAAAAGCAGAGCGAGTTTCTAGATATTAAGTAGGTCACAGCCATTTCTTGCCAAAAAACAAAAAAAAGTGGTATCGCTCAGGCACTGATCGGGCCCCAGCCACCATGCTTTGACTCTTGGCATTAACGGCAAGCTCCATCTTGCACCACTGGAGAAGGAGAAGGTCCAAGTAAGCATATTTGCCCCGCCCACAGACAATCTAGACGGCGCTAATATTTACCCCTTGCTCAGAAAGTAATTGACATTGGAACCGGCACTGGTATGTAAAGGATCAAAGGACGAAGGCATGTCACTATTGGACTTGGAGCTGACTAACATCTTCCCATCGAAAAGGCATTTGGGCCATGTAAACCTCCAAATATCCCACACCCAGCATATCGATAACTGATACTGAAGATAGGGATTTCGCGGACGAGTACCCCGGTGCAGAGGTCATCGGGACGGATATCTCGCCAATACAGCCTTCGTGGGTTCCGCCGAACCTGAAATTGTACGTTTCAAAGGAGCAGGAACCGTAACAACATCGGGAACCGTCGGTCATGTCTACTAATGCGTGCTTCCCATATCAGTGAAATCGAAGACTGCACCCAGGATTGGACGTTCCCTGCCAACCACGCCGACTACATCCACATGCGCTGGCTTGTCGGTAGCATTCCTGACTGGGATAAACTCTTTTCTCAAGCCTATCGATGCTGCCGACCACATGGTTGGGTAGAGAGCTTTGAACCATCGCCCTTCTTCACTAGTGATGATGGAACTGTCAAAGAGGAATCCGCACTTGGTCAGTGGGGCAAGTTCTTCATTGAGGGCGGTAAAAAGTTTGGCATGAACTTTACTATTGTCGAAGATGACGTCCAGGTGAGAGCCATGGAAGCGGCGGGCTTTGTGGACATCCAGGTATTTGAGTACAAGGTGAGAATCCGCTCTTCTTGACGAGTTTAAAATCTAACCTGAGCGAAACGCCCAGACACCAGTTGGAGGTTGGCCTAAGGACGCTCACTTGAAAGAGTTGGGTCACTTTGGCCGACATGTTGCGTTATCAGATACTGAGGGTGTCGTGTTGTTTATGGCCAATACGTTGGGCTGGACCGAGGCTGAAGTCCAAGTCTACATCGCCCATTTCCGCAAGGAGATCAACTCCGGCAAGTATCATCCCTACTATAGGCAGAGGGTAGTATGGGGTCGGAAGCCGCCTTTGGCTGAGTGAGCTCAGAGATATTTCCTTCATCATGTTTCTCTCAAGTAGCCACATTAACCAGTCTCAATTGAGAAGTCTGGTTGGTATTGTCCTTGGAAGCTAGTTGATCTCTCGTAAAGTAACAGCAATAGTTGATGTTCAGCGGTTGTATTTACTGCATTCCTTCCCAGTCTCTGCCTGTAGCACTACTTCTATCGCCCTGCAGGTTCGTGAAACCCATTTCCGCAGTGTTCCACCCAGGAACATGTAATGAAGACACGTCTGCTACCTGCGTGGTAGCTTCGAACCAGGAGTCATCCAAAGTAATGATTCGATCCATCTCGGCGAACCTCTGGTCCATCAGAGCCTGCGATATGGCCAGTAAATCTTCTGGTAGCTCCTGAACGTCTGGATTTGCCGCGGTGAACGGAATACTGTCGACGTGTTCCGGCTGACGAACCGCGCCTGTTAACCTAACTGGCGGGTTTGTTCCCGTTGAGATGTTCTGTGGCTGCGCGAGCGGGACATGTTCCTGAGCAGTCATAGAATGAGGAGGCATTGAACCCAGCCTCTGGCCGGAGATAGAAGTTGATATGGCTCTTGGGTCATCGTTGTCGTCCCCTGTCCGTGGGTTTTGAGACAGAGACTGATCGCACTCGTGATGACTGGTCGCCTGTTCTATATTCTCGGCGTAGTCGAGTACTGTAAGATCATATGTCACATCTTTTCGACATATCTCGTATGTGTTTCTGAGATGCAAGGCGTATTTCCCAGCCAGGTTGAGAAAAGGGCTCATGTCACGACCAGTCACACCCGCCCAGCGTCTAGACATGTTCTCAAGGCTACGAACAAGCACCCAGAATTCGGGTATCAGAGCTTCGTTGCAATGACGAGAGTGAACTAAATCCTCATCAGCCGTCATCATCACGGCTTGTGCTATGTCAGGACTCACCCAGTAAAAGCCTGGCGCTGATGAACGTACAGAAAGCTATCTGTGGCGCGACGACGATCTTCTCAGGGCACACTCTGAGCCATGTCTCAGCGATGTTGCTCGTCTTCGTTGCCGCCAGTCGACAGGTTTCGGCACTGCATGCACTTGGCAGTGGAACGACCTGGCGCTGTCTACTTGGAGGATAGGCGATGCGATGATGTAGAAGGATCATGGAAGTATTGTGCGTAACATGTGCAAGAGTCATGCTATGGTCCAGGTCATGAGGACCTGTGGACGTATCTGGAGCTCGGTTCGGATCTCTCCATTTCTTGGGAAGAAACATTTTCCAGCTAGATTCACGAGTCAGGTAAATGAAGACATACTGGAACAGGGTGGGATTTACTGGACGAGCTGAAGGTCCAACTCTTTGAAACGAGTCAACCAAGCTATGACTTGCTGTTGATCATCGAAATCGACTTCGGGATAGAGAAAGCAGGTGGCAATTCGATTCAAGTACTCGGTTGCCTGAACAGCATATGAGAACCCACCCATCGACGAGGCACTCGAGGGTTCTTCGGTGAGGCTTGGATTTCCGGTGCCAGTTGCAACTGCAATGTTCGAATTGCAAGTGTCCGCTGACGAGACCTGTCCACAAGTTGAACACTGTGTATGAGCGAGTGCGTACGGGCTGCCGATTGTGGCATCTGGTGGAACAGATATTGCAAAGTATGGGCAGACAACGGGCGTTTCTGCATACCAGTACGACCCGTTCGCTGGTAGCCTACGGTTTATCTTGTCACTAGCGATGCCGGTGCTCCATCTATCTCACGTCAATCGGTATTCTTATCGTACAACTGGGGTGGGAAATTTCTTGCCCTGTTGTGATGGAGCAATACCTTTACTTGATTGTTAGCGTCTTATTACACACTTTGAGTAGGTAGCTTACCTGTCGAGGTTAAAGACGTTCCAGAATACTCGTCGTCTTTCCTCTTCTTGAACCCAATCAATCGGAGCTGACAAAGGCATTGTGGGGACCAAGTGTCGAGTCTTAGCGTGTTCTCCTTCCATCGTTAACTGCAAGAAATCAACAGTTCTAGCCATCGAGGCGATAATCGGCCATGTCTCGGATGGCTCTCCGTTTCCAATCTAGGAAAATCAGGTCAACCAATGAAAAGGGAGCAGTGCTGGGGCCGAGTCTTGCCTACAGTCGTAAAGGCCAAGATAACCAGTGCCTGTAGGTTCTCGATAGACAACGATCTCATGGCAGATATGAGTACCAAGTTGCGCCTTTCTTCGACAAGGCGCTGGATATCATCATCCGATAAGCCATATCTTCCTCCATCAACAAACCGCAGTGTTGCAACTAGCATTGCATCAAGCACCACTCGTAGTCTTTGCCGGCTAGATACCTGCTTGATCTCTTCCCTAAAACGAGGGTAGTGTATGACGGGAATCCAGTAAAAGACTCTGTCAAAGTAAAGTTGTACGAGCTCTTCGACGAGGCCTGGTGGAAGGGACCGGATTGTTTCGTTTGATGATAGCATCTCTTGGCTGTGAGATCCCAATTGGTGACCCTGAACCCGTCGCCTTTTGTGAGAGCGGATCCCTTCATCGTGATCATCTCCGTTGCCGTTGAGAGCTGATGCATGTGGAGGATCGGGTCTCGAAGAAATTTTTTGGATCTCCGAGGCCAGCGACGTGATAGCCCCTGTGAGATTAACGATACTTGAGGTAACACTGCTTGAGTCGAAGCCGGCTGTGGCGTTCTGTTGTATCGCTTGATCATGAAATGCTTGCTCAAGCGTTTCTAAAGTATTTCAGAAAATGTCTACCGCGGCATAGCATTGTTTCCGTAGACTTACCCAAACGCTTACTCAGACCTTCAACGGCTCCAACTTTGACGCCTGGTCTATTTTTCCTTGCATCGTACACACAAGGCTCACCTGTCAACTTAGCTTAAGGACCATGGGATAGTGGAGAGTAGACTTACTTGACCGTTGACAATTGGTGCAGGATGGTTGCTCTCTGGAGCACTTGAGCTTTCGGCGGCGACATCCGTGGCATGAGGGTATTTCCGGTTCCGTTGTGTTTGCTGGAGAAGGAGTCATGTCGTTGCATGGAATGCGGATGGTGGAGATTCGGGCAACGGAGAAAAGAACATGTGGAATTAATGCGGGCTCCGAAGGCCTTTAAATAGTCCCCGCTGGGTAAACGAGAAATTGCGGGGCCTCGGCAGAGCTAAAGTTGGCCTGGTTCATCCCATACTGTGTGTGGCCAGGGGTTCTCGGTTCTCGAGTCATGAACTCGCCATAGCTGCTTCCGTATTGTCCCTTTTTCTAACAATATCTAAGATACAACACAAATGATTCCTTCTATTCTATATGGCCTGGCTAACTTAAGATCTGCAAGCATCCTCGATTTTGTAACTCGGTGGTGGTCCCAGATAACTCTCTCCAACACCCCCAAAGTCCACCACCACCTTCTCGAGCAATACGTTCTGATGGCACAGCCTAATCTTGACGACCTGCGGCCCAGGCTTGAGACTATCCACTTCATGCGACACATTCCAGACAAGATCGCTTGCCGCCTTCATCCAACCCTCAGCGCGCGGAACTCCCAACTTCAAGCCAAAGCGGTTGCTGGCCTCTGTGTATTGTTCAATGTTGTGGTGTGTGACAGGTCCTTCATTCAACTGCAAGTCATATGATAGGACGTCCTCAGCCGAGGTGGTGAGTGTGATGCCGAATTCAAGCAGAACTTTTGCTGTGCTGCTGTCTGAGAACTGGTAGAAGTGATATGTTAAGAAGTCGGCTGTGTTGTTCACGTTGCGCGTGAGGTCCAATCCAACAGATCCATCTTCAGACCTACCGCAGTCTGGCATGGGTATGTAGTCGTGACCGAAGATGCCCCTCGTAGCAGGCATAGAGACATACCCAGGGCCCTCGATGAAGCCTTGTTCAAGAGTACCAGGCGCCCGGCGTCCGACAATGGGCACGTGGATCTGCTCAAAATCGCCGATACCAGATCTAATGTCGATCAAAACTTCTTGATCAAAGTTATCAGGGACCTGGTCCCAGTCGACAGTGATGTGAACTCTCACATCGTCCCTGCCAGGCACCAGGAACCCCGAGGAACTGGACAGTTGCAGCCAAGCGTAGGGAGTCGATGCCGTCCAGTTAATCGCCGGAGTGCCGCGGGTCCAGATCTCAAACCACCTAGAAACAGGGCCGTATCGACTTATGGTTCCCAGTGTCAGGCCCGGTACAAGGTCACGGCGACTGGGATGCGTCCGTTCAGACTCCTCGTTAATGAGACCTGGACGGACACCCTGATGACCCTCGACAGAAACACCCATCTGTCCGACTATAGGATTGGAGTCTTGACGCCGTTGCACATATCCCAAGCCCGTGATCATATCCCGAGAGGGCGCATGCCAGGTGTCTTCGAATCCAAGATGTGTTTGCCTCAGCATCTGGTTCCATTTGCCGCCTAGCAGCGAGTGGTACTCGAGCTGTACATCAAAGTCCGCATCAAATAGGTCAAGAGCACGCTGGGCCGTGGTATTGGCGGTATTGCGTCTCTGTCGTGCGTAGAGTTGGTTGCGTGCCTGCATTACGCGTAGGGCGACAAGAATGTGGCTCGACTTGACAGGGTGTAGGATAAGCTGGTATCCGGCGGGCTTCTGCTCCTCCGTGAGGCGGTCATATACCGACTCGGCGTCCTTCAAAAGCTTCTCCCACCGTCCAAGAACAGTCTCGACTTCATTGTAATGCAGGAGGGAAAAGGTGATGGGTTCGATAAGTTCATGCTTGCGTAAAGAGACCAGACGATCATAACCGTGATAGACACGGCCAATCTCGCAGCTCAGCTCAGAGCCAAAGGTCTTTTCCGCCGTCTCTTGGAGGAAGTGACCCAAGTTCTCTGATGTAATCCGGTTGATATCCCATGCTAGACTCATGGCCCATGTGATTGGTGTCTCCAGTGGCTTTAAATCACCCACATTGAAGATCCAGATCTGTCGGACATTGCGGTTGTACGCATGTCGAAGCTGGTGCCATGCTTTTCCCTAGAAGCTTCTTAGCAATGAATGATGTCAGGTAGAACTAAACATACTAGTGAGACACTGTTTATCCACTTATAGCTCCGTGGCAGACCGACGTACTCAAAATGGTAGTAGAGCTAGAAGGTGTTAGCTACGATGTCCTCAAGAGGACAAGTTGGAGACGTACACCAGAACCACCCTTTCTAGCGGATTCTTTCTTGGTAGGAAGACGGCGCATGGTGCCATTATTGTCGTCTTGGAACAGCAATGTCACGTCCTCGGGAACATGGATCCGGCCAGTGTCGTAGAGCTGCTCAATGTCTCTGTATAGAGGGAGGAGTTCTGCAAGATGTCAGATCACCTCAGCTTCACTCAGCGTCGAACACTTACGTGGAACTTTATCGCTGCTGCCATAAACATCACTGATTACCTCGCGCTGAGTCTTGATAGCATCCGAGATAGCTGCAGCTGGGTCAGACGCCTTGATCCTGCGGTCATATTCTCCTCTCATGCCAATGGTGAAGTATGACTCGTAACCTTTGGCTCTTTCGGCTCCATGCTCAAAAAACTGCGTCATCTTGTCCTTGTTGTTGTCCCAGTCCCAAGTTCCCTCTCCATTCTCAAGAACCCATTCGTTTGTGAGACGTTGCATTGGCTCATGGTGAGATGTTGACATGACAATGCCATATTCATCAGCTACCCTCTGGTTGTCTGGGTCATCGAGGAAGAAGTTTGCCCCCGGGTTTGGGTATCCAGGCCACATGGCGGGCCACATGAAGTTTGCCTGGCGATACTCATCAGTTTCCAGAATGTACTCAAAAGGGTGTTTGCTTACCTTAAGGCGGAGCAGAAGTTCGAAAACCTTCTTGTAAAACTCGGAATTGTACTTGCCAAATTTCTCCAGGACCCAACCTGTCAAGGCCGGAGCCTCATCATTGAGAAAGATCCCTCGATACTTGATCGACGGCTCGCCATGTGTCGTTGTCTTTGGGTTTGCATAGATGGCAGAGTGATATTTTGAGGGTACATCAGCCCACCAGTACCATCTGCTCCAGGTCAGTACTCAGTTGGCTATACTTCCTTGGCCGAATCAATTACGGGGATACTCCGATCTGCTCGGACAGTGTGTAGACACCAAAAATGGCTCCCCTCTTGTCGCTACCAGCAATCACAAGTGCCTTATCAAAGCAGCCTGCGAGGGGTTGATCCACCAGGGCTGTGAGAAAAGACTCCCATTTCCCTCTGATGGCGCTATACTGAACGCCATTCTCTCTTTCAAGACGTTGCAATAACGGACTCGACTCAATGCAACCGACAATTATGGCTACCCTCGAGCCTCCTGTCGTGATGTCTTTCGAGTCTTTGACTGTGTCGGCGGGGAGAGGATCTTTCTTTGTTACCCTGGCAAAATCCTGGGACAAGTTGCGAGCAGCTATCTTCACACCAGCAAAGTCGGAATCGTCGACAAGAATGGTGGCGTTGACGAGATCGGTGCCACCGGGGCTGAACTCGATGAATTGCTCTTCAAGCATGGTAAACCGACTGTGTTTGAGATGATTCGAGATGAAAACAGTACCTCGGGGCCTTGCTTGACCCCTCGCAGAAGTCTTATATCACCCAGGGATACAGCTCCAGCCATGATTTCCCCACTCGTATCCCCGTGTGTGGAGTTGATGGCATCTCGGATAATCATTAAGGTGGAGCAGCTGTTGCATCATGATGCGGATGCGAAGCCGGGCCAATTGTAATGCAGAAGCCGACCCGATGGCCTTTGCTTAATTGCCCGTCCACAACAAGAAATGGAGTTTGCTCGGGTTCGGGCAATTGGCGTGGTGACATTGGTGCGGCCTCCGAGGACTGAGGGGTTTATCCCTGCGGTCAACAGCCAATGAGAAACAATGGGTGACTGATGGTGTCGGACTCGGGATAATGAAGACGTCGATTTTTCACGAGAGCCGAAGTTCGACAGGTTGGGAGATGGTAACGCATGAGTCGTGCACCTGAACGAAGAGCGAGAGGGGCTGTTGAGCCATTCCTCACCTGGCATAGTCATGATTGTTACACTTGTTTGAAGACGACTTTGTTTGATCCTGCTCCGATTCCCCACGACCCTCTTCTCCATGACTCTGACCTTGTTCTTCCCCGTGGGGCTCCTTCTGGGGAAAGAAGAGGGTGTCTTTCGAGCTGGCATCGAGACTCATCGGTTCATATAAACTCGTCCCTCTGTCCATCACTGTGCCCATTGTATCGGCCAACCTGATCAAGTCATCATCTTCTTTCGTCATTCCTCTCAAACATCATGAAGCCAGACCACGAAGCCAACACGCCGATCCACGCTGAAGATGGCGAGGTTGGCAAGAACCAAGCGAACCTCGATCTCGTTGATAACGAAGTTGCACAATATGTCGCCGAGTCGCGAGTCCAGATCGACGAGGGCACGAACAAGCGTCTCAAGAGGATGATAGACAAGCGCATCTTGGTCATCATGGTCGTCACCTACTTTACTCAGTCACTCGATAGAGGCACCATGTCATTTGCCTCGATCATGGGCATCATTCAGGACGCGAACCTTGCCCCAAACCAGGTTTGTCAAACGAACATCGAGATTTGGTTGAGCCAAGTACATCTGACTGGTTATAGTATTCATGGTTCACGACCATCATGTATCTCGTCGTTCTTGTGGTTGAGTATCCTGTAGGCCATCCATCAACCTTGACAACTACAGTGGATTGATCTTGCTGATATGTATTAGGAAAATTACCTCCTCCAACGTCTACCCATTGCAAAGTGGCTGTCGATCAACATTATTCTCTGGGGAACCACATTGTCTTTGCACGCTGCCGCTCCCAACTTTGTCGGACTCCTCGTCCTCCGTGGTTTTCTTGGTGGCTTTGAGGCAGTCTGTCAGCCTGCCTTTGTGCTTCTTTCCTCTACATGGTAAGTGTAGTTTTGTCTCGCAGAAACTTCCCACTAATCTTGGATCTCATAGGTACAAGAAGGAGGAACAAGCGAGCACTATTGTGTATTGGTAAGTCAGCGTTTACCTCATGCTTCTCTGGATACTAATGCCTCTCCTCTCTAGGTACATGATGAACGGTATCCAGCAGATCCTAGGCGGGCTTCTCGCATTTGCCTTCTCCTTCGTCCCCTCGAGCTCCCCGATCAAGTCATGGCAAGCCCTTTTCATGACATATGGAATAGCGACTGTGTTTTGGGGTTTCTTTGTACTCTTTTGGATGCCTGACTCGCCTATGAAGGCGAAGTGCTGGTCAGAAGAAGACAAGAAGCTCATGGTGGAGCGAGTGCGAGAGAACAGAACTGGAGTTCAGAATCGTGTGTTTCGTAAGGAACAGATCTTCCACGCTATCTCAGATCCTCAAGGTGAGTGCTCCTCCGAAAGTTTTAACTCACATACTAAGATTTCAGTTTATGCGTTCGCTTTGATTCAGATCTGCACAACTCTGCCCGCCGGTGGTATTGGGGCCTACGCCAACATCCTCGTCAAGTCTTTCGGCTTTTCTACCTGGGAGACTCAGCTTCTTCAGATGCCAATCGGCATCGTTATGCTCACCGTCATGCTGACCTCGGCATGGGCTGACCGGAAGTTCAAGCAGACCATTCTTATCATGATGCTCGGTCTTTTACCCACCATCGCTGGCGTTGTGGTGCTCATCTCCCAACCTTTCCATCACGACAAGAGAGTCGGGCTCCTAATTGCGTACTACATCATTTACTCATTCTGGACCTGCTCTGGCCTGGCGCTGTCTCTTGTGTCTCGAAATGTCGCGGGCCAAACGAAGAAGTCGGTTGTCATCGCGAGCAACTTTGTCTTTTGGGCTGTGGGCAACGCCATCGGCCCTCAGTGCTTTAGGGACAAGGATGCACCGCGCTACTTCCTTGCTCTAGCCATCATTCTCGGCTGTTTTGTGTTCCTTGAGTTGGTATTGATTACGCTTCGGACATACTACGTGTTTATGAACAAGAAACGAGACGCAATGGTCGCCAGCGGAGAGATCGTGGATGATGTCGACTTTGCTCATGCCTTTGAGGATATCGCCGACAACGTAGGTTCGATGCCCTATAATGAGTTGACGTTGATAGCTAACCACTCTTGTAGAAAAATCCGCACTTTCGGTACCATTACTAGAGGTTTAGACTTCGGAGAAAGAAAAATGTACCAGGCATAGCTCTCGAGAAGATGTAACTCGCCTACACCAAGACTAATTCACCTGTTCCAACCCATATTGGACCGGGATGGTGCCTCCACCAACAACATTGGCGCGCCCAATGAAGGAGTAATATCCCGAACCTTGCCATGCGACATAAAAATGATCAACCGTGCCGCCAGTGTCATAAGTGACCTGCTCGCCTTCGTCGTCAAAGTAACGATGTCCCTCCGGTCCACTACACGAAAGAGTGAGGTCGGGCATGACCGTGCAAGTGAGATACTTGATGCCGTCCGACTCAGGATCACAGACAGTGACGGTGGACAGGCCACCGCTATAGTATAGGCACATGTACTTGCCATTGCTCTCACGAAGGCGGCTGGTGCTATGCTCAAGGGAGAAAGAGAGGACACGAGTGCCACTGTAGGTTGGGTTGAAAGTAAGGATATTTCCCGTCTGGCCGGTTGACCTGAGCTCTGCGCCAGGCACGGGGCCACCAACAGCCACCACCTTAAAGGTGGGAATAGGGTCGTACGGGCCTGTTGAGCTGGTGGTCGAAGGTGCGGATGTTGATGTCTCGATCGTTGTGGAATCGGAAGATGTGGTGGTAGTGAAGAAAGTTGTCGAGGTAGATAGATCAGAAGACGAAGATGTCAAAGTGAGGGACCCCGTAGTAGAGGTAGTTTCTCTGGTCGAATGAGACTCGGTTGAGGAGATGGACTCGGTCGTGGAAGAAGCAACGATAGATGATACTGTCGACGAGACAGCTGACGACGTGTCTGAGCAGATGGAGCGTCAGTCAGAGTACCGCAGAAGCTATAATGCCATATTCACATACCTGAGGATGGCGGCCGGCACAGACCAGCGACCACAGTATCAGCCGCCAGAAGACCAAGGGCCAAGGAAAAGACAGACTTTGCATGCATGGCCCCTACACAGCAGAGCGAAAAGAATGACTGAGGTTAGTTTGGATAAAGATTTAGGTTACCTGGAAGGTGGAAACTGGGGGTGGGACTTCTTTTTAAATGACCGGCAAATGAAGGGAAATTAATGATCGCGGCTAGATCTAATACAAAGTAAGATGGCGCTGAGCTATTGAATGGTTTTGCAAGCCATGGCGTCTTGCCACACCAATAATCATGGTCGAGGCCCCTGACTATTGTTTGCTAGCCTGGCAGAGCGGATCCCAAGATCTCGGCTCAGCTCCAGCTCAGCTCATAAATAAGCAAACAACTTGAGATCGCGAAGAAGTATTTACATCAATATTTTGGCAAGGGGTAACTGCAGAGTATGACCAGCCGAATCACAGTACCTGTTGACAAGGGTCGTTCGACCCTCCTGGTTGGCTAAAAGCCTCACGATTCAGCCTCTCTGGCGGATAGCAAATCGGGAGCGAGCTTGAAATAGGGGCTAGCAAGGGTGCATAGACCCACTACCTGGGTTTCACAATTTGCAGAGTCAATACAGTACAGTATGTGCTGTACCATATGAATGCCGACTCCAAAAAAAGAAAACCGTTAGCCATGACTCCAAAAGACATAACTATTAAGCGTACAAGATTCCATTTAAATCAGGCCATGAGATATCACAGCAACCCAGGAGACTCAGCCATGATCTGTGCTCTATGGTGGTTTTTGGAAAAAAACGAAAGAGTGCCCATCTGTCAATCTCCAGGGTAGACCTGGCCCAGGATCGAATTCCCTCGGCCCTCTCGACCATAGGCTTGTTGGATACACCTCTATTGTTGTCCGCTTCTAGACATGTAACTCGTATCTTGATATTGTCACAGGCATGGCACCCAGACTTTGCCGCTTTCATCTCCAATGAAAAAGTAAGAGTACGATACGCAGGTGTACTTTCACCTGCGTCACTCCTCTCGATCGCCTCTTCATGGGTTAGTCATTCGGCCTTTAATATTTTCATTCATTGTTACAGATTGATTGATATGTAAACAGCTCGACCCACGGCAACCAACAACAATAACAAGCATAACAAACCAATGGCAACATGAGCCGCGCACGTGTTATAAAATTCGCATCTGCCCCGGTTGCCAGCATACAATTTCTCCTTCTCATCAACCTCCATCCAACCCTTCATCACAACACAACCTGACACCTACTTTGCCACATAAACGTTACATCCATGGAACCAAACGACCAGACCTCGCAGTCTGGCGAGAATGACGAAACGAAAAGTCAGCCTTCACAGGAGCAGGAGCGAGAGCATGAGCCTGCCACCCCCAACGACCCTGGCCCGCAAGAATCACAACCCCTCAAGGGGATGGCGAGGATCAGAGCAGAGATTGCACGCGATGAGGAAAAACGACGTCAATACCTACTCTGCCTCGAGAGGATGGAACCTGAAGAGCGCGCCAACTACCTCGAAAAGCGTGGTCGGAACCGATACGCCGAGCGAAGAAGAGAAGCGAGGCGAGCAGACACTGTCGAGATCGCGCTGACTGGCTACTTGACCGAAGACCAGTGCACTGATCTGCTTCGGCAGCCTTATTACCCACCAGACGGGACAACCTTCTTGCGTTCGCTGAACGGGTACCTCGACAACATGGGCGACATACGCGATTTTAGACGGGTTCTAGGCGAGAACACAGGGAATCCCAAGTGCTTTATGCTGCGTTCTGCGGAGTTGTGCAAGTTTGCTCTCGTCGACTGGAGAGTCCCCAGACAGCAACACATCCGGGAGCTGGGTCCTAGCCTTGCTCTTGACCGTCTATACGAAGCACACGTCCAAGAGCTGCGCCAAGATGACCGACTGGCACAAGCTCGTGAGGTGGCTCGTGGGCACCCACAGCAGTATAATCTCAGATTAACACAATACTGGGCGCGAAGAATGCTATACGAGTACGAGACTGCGGTCGAGAGAGAGGAGCCTCTGACCGACCAGACAGCTCCCGCCGTCTGGACCAACATCGTCCCCAAAGCCCCTGCTTGGATCGCCGAGATCAGGAGATGGGGGCAAGATTTTGGCTTTGTCTGCTACAGGTCCAATGAGGCCGAGCGACGACCAACTGTGGCGAGAGATCGCTGGTTCTCAATCTTTGAGGATACCAACGCTCCAGGCTGTTACAACGGTAGCCCGAATGAGTTTTGCGGCTACCGGCGTGGGGCCGATATGACAATCATGCGTGGATATGATTTGGGAGAGTATATGAACGCTCAGTGGCAGCCGCCCTGCTCAGTCCATGGCCTGCCCTCCGAAGCCTGCCCTTCTGCGTTTCGAGAGTAAGCTATCCAACCTAACGAGAAAGTTTTTCACTAACATGGCATGAACAAGGCATTTCAAAACAGTTGCGAAGCCGAATCTTAGCACCCCGCGCATGTCGAGGAACACATTTTTGGTCCTCCACAACGATTGTATCTTCCCCGAACTTGACACTCATGGTGTGGAACTTGGGGAACCCCTGTTTCCATCCGCTGGCGCGCACGATGAGGACGGGACAGTTCTACTAACAACTCACGACCTCCCTCACTTCTTTCTTTGGGCGTATGACGCTGAATGGGAGCCTCCAAACCGCGCAGAGGGCCAAGTCGCCACGACTGTTCAAGTCAGGGGATGCAACTGCCAAGGAACTCTTGCCAGAGGCTATGGTGGGGCTGATGAGGATGGGTATCAGGGCCGCGTCAAGATCCGTGTTCACTCCCTGTTCACATGGCTCTACTACGCGAGGCATGTTCGTGATCAAGTCATCGACCTGAAGGATATCTGGCGCATCGCCCAGGACATGCCAAACCAAGTGTGGAATTGCGGGACGGATCGGTATGATAAGTCCCGCCCGAATGCGCTGCCTTGAGGTTTAAGCTCTGCATGGCGTCTCAGCTCCTGTAACGATATCAAATACTGGAGCAACTAACTGCGTATTGCAAGAAGACGCTGGCTCTAACCATTCCACCCCTATTCATTTTCTAACCATAAGACGCAAGCACTGCTGATTACAAACGCATTCCCGATTGCTATCCATGTAGACCTCAAAAGAGCCACCCCCTCTCTTGATATTGAGGTATGGCTAAGGTTCTTAGCAGAGGTAACAAATCAGTAGTGCATTTGATCATATATGCTTAAGCTACAGGCCTGCCTTGGTAGGTTGGGAGGAAACCAGATCTTTCTTCACTTCAAATGCAGCCTTGTTTCCGGGGCATCCAAACGAGACTGGTACTAAAGACTAAGAAGAGGGGGGTAGCTAAGCATTCAACTATTTGCCTTGACAATAAGATCAATCGGAAGCTCCCCAGACTTGCTCTCAGTATACCAGTCCATCATGTAGCGCCAGACCGGGGAATTCCTGGCAATGACCTCCTTCACACTGGCATTGCTCTCGTAGGCAGCACGCTGGAGGACTTTGAGGCGGGCAGATGGGTTGAAGGTGTTCAGCAATATATACCCAACCACTTCTTCGTTGGAGGGAACTGTTGTAAACCAATGAGGGGAAAGACCACTACCTGTCGGAGGGCCCTGGAGACTCCCATCATCCACGTTTAGGACAGAGTGGGGGTAGATGCAGTCGTCTCTGCTCACGACTAGCACTCTTGGCTTCCTATTCGTTATGAATGAAAGCTGGACGTCTGCAAGGTTCTGGAAGTTGTATCTCTCCAACCCTGGCTCAGGCTTGCTCGGTGCGTCTGACGGCATGTAGAGCCATGGCTCGAGTTCATGCTTGACCAAGTCTGCCACTTCCGTTGATTCTTTGGAGAACACGTGTCCCGGAAACCAACTCTGCGCGAACTCCAGAATGATGAACTCCTGGGAGGAGTCATGTTGGCTGAGGAAGTCCCGGACCTGGGCGATCAAATCTCTCAGCTTAGGCGCACGAAGGGTATGCTGAGTGTAGTATTCGCCGTCGTCCTTGTCCTTGTATATACGCAAGTCAAGGTAGCGAATACCATCTTCGAGTTGTTTCTTGATGGTCTTTGACTCATGATGGGCCTGGCCCAGAAGCGCGATATTATCAAGCAAGTCGTTGTACGCCTCGGGACCAATGAATATCTCGGTCAGGTCGTCCAGTTTGTGACCAGGAGGTGCCTTTTCAGAGTTTCTCAGCTTTGACAAGACTCTGAGCTCATCGTACAGAATGTGTGATATCTTTTGGTCGAATACGTAGGCGGCGCTGTCGTGGGTTCCGGGAATCTTGAGTTGACTGAGTCGCTTTGCCTGTATGCTGGGTTTCGACATCCATTCCTGATGGTTCGCCAGACTTGGTGGAGTCTTTGGGACGCTTGACAGGTTGTACTTCTCCAGAGGTTTGAATTGCCCCAGCTTCGGCAACAGCTCTCTCAGCTTGCCGTTGAGAGCTTCCAACACTTCCACATTGCAAGTGCTGTTTAGGAGGCCAGGAGCGTAATAAGACGCCGGGTTTCCAAAAGGGATACCTTCAAGGTCGTCAACAGAACATTGAAGACGATCGAGATGTATATCCGGTACCTGTGGGTTCGTGTCTGAACTCTTGGTTGTGTCGATCACGACGCCGAACTGGGCCACGAGGTTTGTGACCTTGAGCTCAGCGTTCAAGTCCCGACCCCAGGCCTTCCCCTTGGCTCTGACAGTGCCGGAAAAGCTGAGCACAAGGTCCATCCTCCATGGTTTCTTGTCTCCTGACTTAGAGACTCCCGCGAATGTGCATCCAAGATGGTCCACCTTGATGCTTGTAAACTTGAGGGAAAAGCTGGGCGTGTCCACTGTGGGAACATGCTCCTCCACAAATTCTACGAACGCATCGGTGTTGGCGTGTATGATGCTGTTAAGCGTGTGCTGAAGTTTCCCAGGCCCGGCCAAGACCCAGATAAAAAAGTCCCATCCATGAACATTCCCGGGATCCTGAGGAGCAACCACAGCTGTAGCTTGACCCGGTGGTCCCGTCAAGCGTCGAATACCGGCCTCAAACGCGCCTCTGCCTAAGTTGATTTCGATGGAAGATTTTTTGAAATCCAATCCGATCCATGATTGAGATGTAGAGTTGTCTGCCGACAAACCCACGGGGTTGGTTGGTGTTGGGATCGCGGCACGGACAATTAGGGGAGTCGGGAACTCTCCGTCGAGATGATCCGAGCGAGCGTTTACCGCGAGAGGGCCCGACCAGCTGCTGAGGAATTGGAACTCAGCCGATGTGACCATCCTGGTTGATGAGGATGTGGAATCTCAATGGGGACAGTAAGGCTTAAGCATGGGAGAGGTGGGTGCGTGATGCGAGGACTCGATCTGACGGTAATGAGAGAAGCGACTATATATACTACGACCCAAAGGTGGGGATGGGCGTAATATCAGTCTATTTTGATACAATATTGGTATCGGCAATTCATTAGATCGCGTTCGAGACTGTTCCAAACAGGTCAATAATGGGTCACCCGAACATGGAGCTGACCTCTGTGGCTTAGCTGAAGAGAGATGGTGTGAGTCAATGCATGCAGGCGCTGAATGTCACATATTAGAGACCGGTCTTGGCACTGGAATAACAAGAATTAGGAAATGGAACAAAGATCTAAGACCCTTAAGTTAAGGGCAGTTGGAGTGATGTGGAGAGGAACATGGTTCATTGCACGTTGTCATTTGATGCCCTTCAAGCTGCTACGCGAGAGTCGGATCTTGCCAAATACGTAGAAATCTAGAATGACTCCAGTGCGTTTCGCAATTTAAAGGTCGGTCTTATAGGTGCTGCTCTTGTACCAATACTACTTCCAAGCTACCAGCCTCACTACAAACATCTAGTACACTGTCTGAGTGATGGTAAAGACAGGTCGCTGTCCACCACTGCACTGCACCTCGAACATGATAGTCATGTCATTGCCATCAGTGTCTGCCCCAGTGTATTCATCCTTGGAGATGATCTTGTTGCCGCCACCTGATGTATGAAGATATCCATCTTTGGCTGTGATGGATTCAATCACTCCGGACTTGTATGCTCCGATGAGAGGACATGTGAAACCCTGGGTTGAGATGTGAGTAATGACTGCCTGTAGGAATGCAAAAAAGAAAAAGACCACTTACAAAAGCAAGGTTCAAGTCAAGACCGTGTTCAAGGTGCAGATTCCATGCATTGCCTCCAGTGGCCCCTGCGATAGCATTGTCGCTGTTCACGGCAGTGAACTGTCCGACAGACCAGGCAGAGATATCGTTTGGCCACGTCTCATACTTTCCAGAGTCGAAATAAGGAGGCGGGCGCACTTGGAGCTGGAACTGAGTACAGTTCTTGACGATGCCCTGAATCCAATACCCCTTCTTCTTGGTAGCATCGGACGGGTCGGGGTTCGGGATTGCAAGTGTCTTCGGGGTGATCATCAGTACAGCTGTTAGTGATTCAAGGGGTCAAGAATACCTTGGCGATCTTCTCCTCAAGCTCCTGCTTCGTGACCAGAATTACCTTAGTCTCAGGCATTTTGATGGTTGCAGAGCAGCTCGAACGGGTTCTGAAGAGATCTTTTGAAGGTGCGTTGAATTTGTTGTAGGGTTGATTGATGCTGATTATAGAGTGGTATAATGGGGAAAACCGATCTCTTTATACTTTCATTGCAACCGTCAAACGGCAGGTCTCTGCAACTGCATTTTTCCACTGCTGCTTTTGCTCTCCTGAACTCTACAAAGACCAGGCTGTTTGACTTGGAGCCTTACGTACCTGGGGGTTGTACCCGTTACAGTCTGGAGTATTCATCTGTGCAGAAAATGTACCCACGCTTTTACAGATAGTCTGTATGTGGTACCTTGATCAATTTGTTCTGTTCTGGTACTGTTATGTCAATAAACCGTACCTTTTGCTGCCTGTGAGCACGCAGCCTATCACCACTAGGTTATGCCTCTAATCGCAGCCGAGAACGCGATCAAGACGCCAATCCCACTCGGGCACCCGGCCTAGCCGCACCTTAAACTAATCCGGCAACAATTATTGACTTGCCGAGAAACGGTGGCCGGAGTCTCGAATACCATTGGCGTTTTGGTCAGCGGCTGGCTAGACACTATTGACGCGTGTGATAAACTTCGCGGGAATAATACGAAGTGGCGCCTTGAGACAACAGCTGAAAGATTTCTCAATGAGAAGTGTCAGGCGATCATCTCTACTAGACATTTAAGCTGAGACTACAGCGTCCTGATTGGGAAAAGTTAGCTGTTGAGTGGGAGCTGATCCCCTGCAGGGTGGTTCTAGACTCTCCCCATAGCCTTGAATCCCCTGTTTGAGACACTTGGCGACTCAAAATAAGGGCTGCGTGATCATGCCTACAGCCACTGCATCCTGATTGGGAGAACTCGGCTAGATATTGGAGAGCTGAGATCCCCTGCAGGGAGATCGAGACCTTAATAAATCCCCTCCCAGTTAAGACACTCGCTCAGCTCATGTGGGTGCGGGCCGTGTTAGGCTATTGGCGGGAGCAGCCGAGGCTCAAACTATTGGTAGCGCTATTATTGAACACCCTGCCATGGTCCTGAAGAGGCCATCAGCCGCAGCGGCCAAGAACACGGCTAATGACACATGCTGGCATTAAACCTCAGTTTGACTACACTATTGTCTGTGGCGAATGAATCGGGCGGGGGAATGTCAGTTTTAGAACCTCGGCTCCATTTCGATCTCCAGAAGCAGGACTGCCAAAACAGCAGATGACTGGAATGATCTCAAGGTCATCGGTTGGGTTGCAGTGAACTTGGGTGGCAGGTATAAGTAAACGATTTTCAGCCTGCATGCCCCTGATATCTCAATCGGAACCAACGCACCTTTTGAGTGGCCTTGCTGTTGCTTTCTAGCAACCTCGAACCTGTTCAAATGCACCTACAGTCTATTTTCGGGATTTTCTCTCTGGGGATGCCAATGTTGGCATACCCCAGGTCTACCCCTCAGAATCGATTGGTAAACCAG
Source organism: Fusarium liriodendri (assembly GCA_023509735.1). Classification (NCBI taxonomy): domain Eukaryota; kingdom Fungi; phylum Ascomycota; class Sordariomycetes; order Hypocreales; family Nectriaceae; genus Fusarium; species Fusarium liriodendri. The sequence goes on from JALLKD010000008.1 coordinate 52,019, forward strand.
AACAACTGTGAGCCCGACCAATTGATCACTCAATTCGATAGAGACTGACATATTGAGACGAAGTCCTGGAACATGGGAGCCAGGTTCTCGATCTACGACCACAATTCGAGTCACCGGAACATGTATGTACCTTGAGAAAACACACTCCCGCTTACAACTAATCCCGATACGTTGACAGACATTGATCGGCGATCAAGTCCTGCTGAGATACCCTGGATCCAACGTGCCAGGCTCAAACTTCAACTACGGAGTGAGAGATTCCAAACTGTCCTTTGGCGACATCATCGCGCTCGCTGCCGACTTCTATTATCGCTGGCAGATTGGCGACTGCAAATCTTCCATCAGCGACGACTGGGACGTGAATCCAAGCCGCAGCCTCGAGGTTGCCGCAGAGAATGTGGAATTGTTGCGAACCGATTCTCCCCAACTTTTGGGCTGTGTCCGGCCACTCATTCGAGACCAGGGAGCCGAGACGAAGGATGCCTCTAGCCGGGGTCAAGATATTGCACAGGTATGTCCCGTATGGAACTGGAAGTGCATGCACTGCTGACGGTGGTCGAAAGGCTTATAAGGATGTCGAGGACAAGTATAACAAGGCATTCTTAGGATGTGGATTTGGATATGTGGTCATTGCCTTGTGTAATCCAGACCATTTCGGAAATGTAAGAATCATCTTTTACCTATGAAAGGATCAGCCCGCTGATGACTTGCTCCATCTCTGTAGGACGCGAAGAAAGCCTACAGTTCAGTGCATACCCTCGCCCTCAGGAAAGCCCAAGAGGCCTACCAAACCCAGAAACAATCCGACCTCACAGAAGCGTATTTTATCGAGGGGTTTGCCCAGCATTATCTCACGGATATGTTCGCAGCAGGCCACATACGGACGCCGCGCCGACTGCTGCACAGCACCTATTTCACCCTGAACCTCTATCCTGGGGACAAATGCTGCAAGGCTCAACATGACGAGGACGGCGCTAACGGGCTCTGGGTAACTAATAAAGAAGGCTTCTCGTGGGCTGCCTATGGCGACAAGCAGCTCGGGCAGGGTCGATCAGGCAAGAACAGACAGATGGTTGCTGCGGCCAGTCAGGCTGGTGTTGATGAAGTCTGGGAGACTTTCCAATCTGGAAAGATTGCTGAGGCCACCGACTTTAAAGCACTCAAAAAGGTATGTTGAATCCCATTCCCGGTGGTATAACCAGCCGTCGCTAATGGAATCGTTTCCAAGACCCCTATACCAGAGAAGACATTGGGCATCACAAACTCTGTGCCACTTTTCGAAAGGAGTCCCAAACACAAAAATCATATGCTCTTCCGCCAGAACATTGACCAGCGTGCCATCGCCAAAGCCAGAGAGACCATCAAAGACATCCCTTCCAACGATGAATGGGTCATTTACCTCAAGGCGATCAATGCATCGGGCTCGTCTAAAAACATGTACGTGTATTCGAGATCTTTTGTCTCGGATCAGAGGTTCCTTCACCTCGGCAAGATGGAATCGAACAGCTCGGATCTAGTCTCAAACCTGTACGGCCCAGTCGATGCTGGCAAGTTTGGACAGTATTGGGGCATGGCTGCCCAAGGTGTCGGGAGTCTTAAGGCCTCAGAGAAAAAGAGGCAGTGGACAAGCGCTCAGTCTCTTGACAGTAGTGTCGTCTCTCTTGTCGCAAGGGAGTACACCGGTGGCACCAAAACCAACGCACTCCATGTCGGATACAGCTTTGCAGAAGACCAGAATGGTCAGCTGAGCCCTCGGGTCCTTTGGCACCAGACGATCGACGATGGGAACAGTGGTCGTAGTCCCGGGGACGTCATCTACGGGTCATTCTCCGAAGGCTCCTCGAACCGGATTATGGTCAAATACTTCGAGGGATCTAAAGTGGATTCGAGGATGGAGTTCTGGTCTTTGCCGACGAAATTGGACGAGCCTCCCTCTCAACTGGCCTCCACGCTCAACACAACAAAGTTAAAGTAAGACAAATCCCACCCTGGTACGCTTCGGCAGCTAACGTGACGCAGCTTCTTGGTGTCTCACAAAATCGATCAGACAGATTCCTTCTCGACCATCGTCGGCTACCAGAGTGGCCCGCTGTCGATATCCACAGGCAAATGGTACTTTTGCAGCTGGTCCGCCGGTTACGAGGAGATGCGGCTCACAACCATCTCCGAGCCCAACTCCAACCCTGCTCAGGCGCTGCTGTCCGATCCCTTGTCTAACCGGTTGGTCCGGGTGTACTATGGCAAGAGATACCCTACCGTCCAGACCCTTCGGGTCGATGTGCTTCGGCCAGAGAGGAACAGCTCGGATGGAAGCATAGTCTTCCCGACCGAACCAAGCAGCCAAAAGTTCCCCATCACCTGGCAGGCCTTTAATGAGGAGGACTACCTCCTCTGGTTCATGCATGACGTGAACGGAAACGGTCATGCTGATCTCGTCGGCTACACGTCAGACGCAAGCAACCTCTTTCTGCACGTCGTGGTATTCCCCAGCCGTGGGGATGGGACATTTGATACTCCCGTAGTCAGCAGGATACAGCTCGATCCGCAGATCGGAAACCTGTTCACCGCCGAGTTTATGCAGCCCCTGTACACAACGCAGACTACCTACACCTATATCAACACCGGTAGTCGGACATCGGGAGCGATCATGTCCTTCTTTGACAACTACGGTATTATCGCTACGAGAATAATTGCGCCCGAAGCGAGTCGTGGTACATACAAGTATGAGCTGAAGGGACAGGACTCGGCTATTGCTGGTCAACGGTCTTCGACCCTGGGGGAACGGCCCAAGGACTGGATGGGATTACGGAAGAAAACCCAGAGCATTGGAATCATATCCGTGAAATAAGCCAGTTATCCACAACAAGAATCCGTTCAGTTCGGATCAAATTCAGCCCTAGATAGCTGGGAAAAACACTGGCCACGAAGTCCCTGGGAGGTAGCATCTGAGAAAGCCATGCTTTTAGGGGAGTTTCAGGTTCGGATATAATACCAATCCTCTAAGCGATTCTTTATTTCCTCGCACCGATTTGTAAGCCCTTTGAGCGTGCAACCCTGGCGTTTTTCTCTTTTCTCTTAGCGTAAGCTCCTTGACTACGGACTGTATCCGGACGAATGCCGCGGATTCCGTGGCCCTGACTCATGACCATTTGCCGCTTTAAAAATCCCCGGGCCCCACCCCTCCCTATCGAGGAGGTTCGAGACTGGGAGGTCTACGTAGTACTACGGGCGAAATGGCTGCGGGAAGACGGTAGATAGCGTCCCTTGGAATGTAAGAGATCTTGTGGTGCAGGATATCCGCACATAGTAGCAGGGTCGTGGACTCAACCGGCGATTCCTGGAGGCTAGAGGGGAACTGGGAAGCCATCCAAGCTCAACGTCGGTACATGGCTATGCTAAGAAAGCCGTGGATTGCGCGGAAATCCAGTCCGTCGGAAACATGTTTCTACCATGTCTCACACATTGGTCCATCGGTGAGACCGTCCGCCTGAAGCGGTCAGCAGGCAAACATAGACAGAGGTAAGGATAGAATAGCGGGCATTTTGGGGTCAGCTATGGAGTAGTAAGCACAAGTATTACCAGTGAGCAAAGAGTGGCGGCTCAGGTTCTACGTAGTAGTTGCTGCGGCTGTCCACTTGAACCCCCTATCCGGGCATGCTTGTTTAGAGGACCGCGTGCAGAATAAAACTAGCCAACCAACCAGCTAACCAAACGTCTCTCCAACGCACGTAATCCTACACAAGTCTATTTATGTCTCCATCAGACGGAATATTCTTCATTCAAGTTGCGTTTTCGTAAGCTGCCCGTTGTTCCACAGCAGCCTCTAGCGGCGAATTACTTCCATTGCCCCTATCATAGCATCAACAGCTTGGCACAGTGGCAATGTTTGCGAGATCTGCATTTCGCGCGGCTCAGCCCCTCAAGAGAGTATGTCTTCAATGTCCAACTAGCTCTTTGAACCTTCCCCACCAGCTCAATCGCCGATGACACCATCATTACCGACCTCAATTGCATCTCTAACTTGCCCGCAGACCTATGCAACGGAGGCGGGCGGTGTGCGCAGCTCCAACGCTCTGCTGTACGCGGCTGGAGCTGTTGGCATCGCCAGCAGTGTCTACTGGTACTTCAGTGGTGTCTTCGCGCCAACTAACGCCACGGTTATCAGAAAGGCGGATGAGCCCAAAAAGGCATTCACAGGGGGCGACCAGGGCTTCCTCTCTCTCCAACTTGCCGACGTCGAAAAAGTCAACCACAACACTAAGCGCCTTCGATTTAAGCTCCCCAAGCCCGACCAGGTCTCTGGTCTGGCGGTCGCGAGTGCTGTCCTTGCTAAATATGAGGTTCCCGAGGACAAGAAACTTGTCCTAAGACCTTATACTCCCATAGAAGAGGGTACGTGATCTGTTTTCTTTTCTACATTGGATAGTATTAACCTATAGCTCTGCGTAGGTGACGAGGGATTTCTTAATCTCCTTGTTAAGAAATACCCTGGTGGCCTCATGAGTACTCACATCCACAACCTATCCCCAGGTCAGCATCTCGACATCATGGGTCCCCTCCCGAAGTACTCGTGGAACGAGAATAAGCATGAACACATCGGCCTCATTGGTGGTGGCACCGGCATTACCCCTTTGTACCAGCTTGCCCGGGCCATCTTCAGTAACCCAAATGAAAGAACCCAGGTCACCCTTATCCTTGGAAACATCACAGAGGAGGATATTCTCCTTAAGGAGAAGCTCGATGATCTCGAAAAGACGTACCCAGGACGCTTCCGCGCTTTCTATGTTCTGAGCAAACCCTCCAAAGACTGGACTGGGGGTACAGGCCGTATTTCTAAGGATCTCCTCAAGACCACCCTTCCCAGTCCCATGAGCGAGAATATCAAGCTCTTCGTCTGTGGCCCCCCAGGTCTCATGAAGGCTATTTCCGGTACCATGGCTAACCCTGTAGAGCAGGGTGAGCTATCAGGTGTCCTTCACGAGCTCGGCTATACCAAGGATCAAGTGCACAAATTCTGAGAAGTAGTTGCACTTGTGGTGTTCGAAGTACGCGGAAGTTGTATAAGACTTAGTCATAGAATTGACATCTGTGTTGTGAATTTACGGCCTCACGTTTGCGAGCTAAAGAAGTATTTCTTCTGGTTGAAGTTCATTAGTAGTTCCTGACCCTGTCCATGTCTTTCTGGCCCCTTGCCAAACAAGTAAAAACACCTTCTGTATTGGACTACCAATTTTAGTTCTTGCTAAAGTCAGAATGACAGCCCGCTTAGGCTAGACTAGCTAGTTCTGTGCCATGGACGGCTTCTGACAACTTCTTGCGCTCCAGTGTATTGATTGTGGACCGGGTCACTGGCCTGATCTGGTCTCTTCGGCCTCCTCTTTACTGCTAGACGGAAAGCAGCTACTGATATTTACGTAGCTTTGGCCATGACGTAGGACTTCAGCCCCGGACTCTTGGTTCGGCCCGATAGATTGAGTAAGGATCTGGGGAAAACACCGACCAAGAGCGTTTGCTTCCCTCTGTCTGGACGAAGCCAACCTCCGCTGAATTATTTAAACACTACGAGCCTCCCGACATCCTATCCTTCATCTCGATCCATCAACAGCTACATTGTTAAATTTCTGATTCTATGTCTTGCTGACCTCATGGCTACACCTGGAATTATGACATCTTTCAAGGAAACCATCGAGAAGACTGCTATAGACTGGATCTCAGACTTGGAGAGCCGCTCACCAGATATTGTTGTATCCAAGTGGACTGATGAGATTCACTACGCCGTTCATCCAGACAAGTCAGGTGTCTACCCAATGACCAGAGAGCAGTGAGTAGCCAGCTGGCTTGTTCCCAAACACAGCAATAAGCAAGACTGAATCCTTGAATTTAGGTTTAAAACCAACGACCGAACAGCGACCATCTTCCAAAATTTAAAGTCATTCAAGGTCGATATCAATGAGATTTACTCAGACGCCGAGAAGAGAACGGTGACGATGGTTTGCACCAGCAACGGGGAGACTGAAGTTGGTCCTTATAGCATAGATTGCCTTTTTGTACTTACTACCACAGAAGACGGGGAAAAGATTGTGAAGCTCAATGAGTGGCTAGGAACTCACACGCGTCGATAGCGTTTGGGTTACGTCGGTAAAGATTACATATTGGGGACGCTTGGACTCTCGACTAGACATGGAGCATGGTTCCCATAGGATGGCGGCAAAGACTGAGTAGGAATGGAACCTGAACCTGAATTTTGAATCACACTCTCACGGCATATCTTTAATTGGTTCATGCTGCAAGACACAGAGTCACGATCTTCAGCCCTCGATGGGTTAACTGAGCCCGAAGATCGTGACTTATTTCTAGGTCCGTTCCTGGGAATTTGTCGTCGATCGTTTTTTTTCGACGATGTAACCCACCCTTGCCACCCTTGCTAGCTTCGGCACCTTGAACCCTCTCTGCCCCTGAGAGGCCAAGGGTTCTGTCCCCCTCCCTACCCACGTACCTTAGTGGCCACGGACTCCGCGGGAATTCCTCGGGCTTCTGAAAGTTTAAACTCAAGGAGCATCGGGACACATGTGTCAGATAGTCTACCAAACGGAGGAATCCGGTATTACAAATCGAATGATTCATTTCATTAGGCAGCAAAGGCTGACAACTGCCAACGGATCTCGGTCAGAAGCTGGGCTGGAAAGAAGGAGTGCGTTACACAGGTAGAGAAAAGGGTGCCAAGCGACGACTTGGTATAAATCCAAGCAGGACTCGATCTCGGTAATAAGAACTTGTCCTTTTTCGTCCCCATCAGCATACTTCCTCAAGTTGTGTCAATATTTCGACCATGTTCGACCTCAAGCCTGGCACCAAGCAGCTCACCACTAAAGCGGCCGTGGATGATTACGTCGCGGGATTCAATTCCGATGACTTTCCTCGATTCATCGCATATTATGCGGAGGATGCAGTTGTTAGTGCCACAACGATTCCGATCCGTGTTCTACACACACTTCTCGTCATCACTTGTTGACTGTTATTACTTTGGTTTTAGCTGGACGTCCCCGCCTTGCAAGATGACAAGTCCTTGGGAGCATACGTTGGAATGCTCAAGCATCTTCATACCATGGTGTCGGAGAAGCTCATTCCCCAGAAAGTCACCATTGACGTACCAGGAGGTTTCGTATCCATCGATTGTCATGTCCAATTTCTTGGGCTTGGAGACTTTAAAACGGACAACTTCAATGGAAGACTTGGCCCGGTCTCCGAGGGCACCGGTCCACTCGTACAGATGAGCTTGAAGTACAGGCTGAGTGCCGAGGGTCATATTTCTGGAATCGAGGTTAATGATTTTGGGCTGCTCAAAGAGGCTTCACCTAGAACAGCTTCTGAATGAGAAAGCTAGATAGAAAATCTTACATGTCAGGTGTGGCTTTTAAGTATTTAACATGTTGTATGCACCTTGCATTAAAGACAATTAATCCTGCCCGCTCGCTCCATCTCTTATTTAATTTACTATACTAGCACCTACCCTATCTTAGACAATCATATTACCTCATGTCCAACAGCCATGGCCGAGAGGAGCCTCAGTATCTCCTGTGGTAGGACGTTGTAACAGACACCTTTGTCGTTGATAAGCGGGAAAAAGCCAAAAGCAGAACAATGATCTGCACATGGAAACTGTAAATCAAGTTGATGTACACCATTGGATTAAACCGCAACCGAGACCGAAACCGAAATCTTTATCTCTCGTTTTCTGTAATGATGAACTACGTAAGGCCGGTTCACAGACCAGCTTTGGCTAAATTTCGCTTCGGAGTATCCATCATTCCCTCTTACCGGTGGATTTGGCGCTCCTGAAACGGGCCGATGCTCACTGCTTGAGTCTGACATGGACAACTGAATCATCAAGCAATTAACACACCGTCTAGCTACTTACTATCCTTCTGGGTCGTCGCTTGGATGACCAGTTTGAACTCATGCAGGAACGTAGCCTCCCAGTCATTTTCTGTCTTGACCGGCTTCCACCCAATCTCTCGGCCAAGATCCGCAGAGACCAAAGACTCGGAGGCGAGTACCATCTCCGCCCACTGCACTTGCCCATGGAATACCTCGCGTGCAATCTGATCAAGCGAGACAGATACTGGTTCGGCCGATTTCAAAACTCCGAGTTCGTGTCCAACATTCCCGATGGATTTAGCCACGTCCAAAAAGCTGCTGCGTCCGGTCTCAGCGAAGAAAATGCGTCGATTTCGTGAGATTTCCCCAATTAGGGCCTTTGCAAGGATGACCTCGTACAATGCCGCCAAGTCCTGGACATGAACATGGCTCCATCTTCCAGCCCCTTCGCCAACGTATTGGGCGTGACCATTTGCGAGGGCGGAGGAAATGAGCATGGGTAGCTGGCCGGCAGAGAGCGCCTTGAAGAAACCAGCGCCGATGCCAAATACGAGAGGCGGCGAAACGGAGTATGTGTCAACCCCCAGTTTCTCTCCAGACTCGGCAACTAGGAGGTCGACAGACCGGTTCGCATACGGTTCTTCAGCGTTGCGAGACTTTTCGTAGCTCAGAATGTCTTCTTTGTCAGAAAACACTCGGGTTCCACGATACTGCTTCGAGATGGGAAAATCCGCGACATTGCTAGCACCAGAAGTCTGAACTCGTGAGTTAGGTTGCTTTCCACGGGGCAAAACTAACGAGCCTTAAGCACTTACGTGGATGTAGATGCCTGGCTTCCCCGTCCTCTCCTTTCTCTCGCTCAATCCTCGGATGAAGGCCGCAGCTGAGGCGCCATGAAAGCCATCTACAACATGGATAACAACGTCATGCTCCGCCGCCGTCTGCTGGAGGAAAGTCGTCTCATCCAGATTCTTGAAGAGAATCGAGTTGACACCTTTCTCACTTAGCACATTGGCCTGGTTCTGATGGCGAACCAGCGCGCTTATCGAGAGTGATTTGATGTTGGGAAAGGATGACTTCAAGAGTTGAGCCAAGACAGTGCCGCCTCTTGACGAAATGTTAGACTTACTAACCTTGATGGATAAAGTTTCAGAACTTACATGTAGCCTGCTCCGCCTGTAAGGAGAAGCTTCTGGGCTGTCATCTTATTAGCTGATGATGGTTGAGTTTGTTACGTATTGATCTCGCAGTTGTTCGGACTTGACATGAGGGATTGGTGTTTAGCAGAAGCAAATTGGGAATGCTATTTATTGAGCGCTTGCTCTTATAGTTCGAAGTTTCGGTGCAGCGGGTAGTTAACACTCCGGTAGATTATAAATCAGACCAGGACGCAGCCATCCTACAATCAATGGGACTCAGTACGGACGGATCTCTAGCTCCGGAACTTTGTGCCCCCCACATCGTAGCGTAGGGATAGAGTGGAGTTTCCCAATACACCTGTTGAACTCGAAAACAGGCCGGCTCGACTACCGGAAGGCCTGCAAAGTAGGAGCCCCATGCAGATTGCTGGGATTATTATGCGTTCTAGCCACTTGCTAAGTTGGCCCACTCGCATCCTTCCTCGGGGTCTGTTGATGATGCAAGGAAACGGAGCATCTGGCGACCGTTCAATGCTCTCAATGCGGGCGTGTTGACCTCAATGGAGGTTTCACACCATATCAAGTGTCTTCCTGGAGCCTTGATGTTCCAATGTGCCTCTGATTCAACAGATTTCACGGTACATCCGGCAAACCACGTCTACTTCATGATGCAATCTAGACGGATCACCCAACCACAACCTCAGGCAAATCTAAGTGAGGGCGAGAATAGTATTTCGAGAAATAATCACACATTCAGTGCAGAGCATCTAGATCGGAGAAATTCATGTCATATTACATTACATGTAAAATACAGTTGAACTTGCTGAATAGTTGGGTAGTGATAGATTGGGATCTAAGAAGTCCCAGCTTTCCAAAAATCCGGCCGGGAGAGGGAGAGCCATCGTGTTGTCCAATAATGTAGCCCTCTGACCAGTTGAAAGACGATCGTTCATAAATATTTCTGCAATACGGTACAGAACCTTGCAAAGATCAAACTGTCGTTTAAGAGTATCGCGGGTCAAGCTGAGCTGTTCGATAGTGTCAAGAACGTTCTTCAGCAACTCGAGGTCGCTGGTATCTGCATTTTTAATGCAATGCAAAAAGGCGACGATGTATGGTGTGAAAGATGAATAGAGGAGAATCCTGAAAGTCTCTTTAGTCCTGATTCACCATGTGGGATCGGGTAAATACTACCAGATACCATAGAGGGACATGGCGGACATTCCCGCAGATATCGTGTTGGGCCAGCGAGACAGGTGGGCTCGTAAGCCCTGTCGAGCAGCGTCGAAGCAATCTGGTGTGATATCATGGACTGAATTGGACAATTTCACACCCCGGTAGAGAACAGTAAGGACTGAATAGTAGGTCACCTCGTTTGGTTCCAAGATAGACGAGAGGATGTCTTTGCGATGTGCATTGGAGGCATCGATCTGTCTCCAGCCATCATGCCAACGACTCAAGCTCATCTTTAGGTCATCAATCAACATCTGTCGCTTTGTTGTGTCAAGTGTATTTGAGGAAGGGGAATAAAGCAGTTGGTAAATCTGAGCTTGTAGGCGTGAAAATTCAATGAAAGCAGCGAAGGTTTGGTCCCAGGGCAGATCACCAGGGTCCTGCGAAGAGACGCACTGTTTCACGTCAACGTCATAATCCTGAATTATTGGAGCTCTTCCCAGGCGTAAAGATAAGTTTTTGTCGAAAATGAAGATGCTCCAGAAAAGACGCCTCGCCCTCTGAGCCTCAATCGGAGGTAGGTGCACTATCCTCTCTTCGCGATGGTAACCTAGAGCGAGGCAGTGTCTTGCAGCAATGGATGTCAAACTAGCATGAAGGGCTAGGTTCCCTTCCAATTGGGCATTGACCAACTGTAGATCTGGATGAGTGAAGGATCGTCACGAAATATGGGGAGGGCATACCGCGATCGAGAGTATCAAGGTGTGTTGATATGTTGGCCGTGTTACCACCTCATATGTTTCATATCCAGACTTGAAGTTCTCGTGACAGATACTATGGAACTTTTTGACTTCTTCGCCATCCAGGCCGTCATGCGGTTGGTTCATCAAATCGCCCAGAATGACCAAGATCATCCCATTGAAAAGCGTTAGTTCACTCGCTGAAAGGGGCTCTAAAGGAAAGAAAATGCGCCGACATAGCTCCTCGACCTGCCACAGATCTTGAACTGAGTAGAACAAGAAAAGCAGAGATCGAGTCTCTGGAATCTAGTTAGTATAGATAATGATAGTCGGTGGTGGGCACTTTAGGCTTACCTTTTAGAGTACCAAGCACCTGAAGGATAAAACTAGACGGAGGCAACTCCATCCGTGTATGTTCAGCATTTGGAGGCTGACGAGGCATCCTTGGGGGCTTTAGCGTCGAGTCTGAGTTCTGCAAAATGGCTCTAAGGGTGGTAACCTCTTCTGTTATGGAGGGTGAGCGACCGGCGTTATTTGATACCAGTTCTGAAACCTGGGAGGCAAGCAGTGTCTGCTGCCCAAATGATGATTGTCCCTCGAAAAATGGAGTGTGGTGCCCTGTTGAACTCTGTGGAGCAGGATGGCTGCTGACTTGGATAGCATGTGGTTCAACGTAGTGTCTTGAATTGCTAGCACTGGTGAGTTGGCTCGACTGGATCTTCAGTGCCTCCTCGACGGCGCAGAGTCTTTCATGGAGATTTTTTAACTGTTCCTCACTGGGGCTATTCTTAGGGCTAATTTACGCGGAAGTGTGTCGCTTGATCGCACCTGGGGGGCTTTTCATTCGACGAAAGCTGCGTTGTGGCAAAGGATGTAGCCACAGGCTGGCAGACCAAATGGGAGGAGACGCAGTTGGAACAAGGAAATCGCCGATTGCATCGGGTCTGTAGAAACTTAGCATTGGAGGCCATCGAAGACGTCGGGAAAAAGGGATGTGGGCGAAAGTACCTTGCGCAGGCGGCAATTGTGACACTGCCCGGAGAAAAACAACCTGGGTTAGTATGGCATGGTATGAGTGGAACCATCGGCGGCTTACAGCTCTCGGAATCACACTCTTTGGCAATCGTTCCCCGTCCATGGTGGCCACGTTCGGGAAGATGATAGACGATGGTTCTGCAAGAACACGTTTTGAGCATCCTCTGGGGTATACATATTTTCCGGTGGCGACTACGGAATCCACGGGATCCACGGAAACCACGGAAACCGTGGGCCCCACTGCTTGACGCACATTGCTCCAAGGCACGAATGCAGATTACCTTCAACTAGCCCACATGAGCCAAGGCCCAGGCGAGCTAAACTAGCAAGCTAAGGTAGGTACACTTTGACCCCTGAAAGATTCATTAGCGCATACTGTACTTACCCCCGGTTTCTCCCCGTCAATCGCTGAGTATCTGTATCTCTTGGGCAGTCGAGGAGCTTGTGGGCGCCACGAATAGAAACTACTTACCATTCCATAGAAATACTAGTAGGGAATAAGTAGCTGTTATTGTATGCAAGTCAACTTTCACCCCGGTTGGGACTCCACAAGTTCCTCGACTGCCCAAGAGATTACGCAAAGCTTTATTATAACCTTAGTCTTCTAAATAATTAGCCCTTCCTAAAATGCACTCCAAAGTTTATTCTTTCTTCTCCCTAAACTGCCTTAGGGGCTAATCACTCAGGCAGGTCAGAATCTATCGCTTCTGTGAGGTTCCAGTGACCCAGATCTGTTCTTGATGATAGTTGCAGCCCGGCCCTCGATGGGTTAACTGAGCCCGAAGATCGTTCCAGTGACCCTTTGCCAGCCATAAATAAGCTTGTATACATGGCCTTATCAAATAAGATCACACACCTACCCAGGTAGCGTCCTGAGCTAAAATTTCCAACCCTCGCCGAATGTAGCCCTTCTAGCAAAGCTCTCATTGCCTCTAACTAGCCGATCCGCTTCTCACCCTCCACAGTCTGGCTCTCAACATCGGAACTTCCTCCGTCAATAACGTCTTCAAATCCCGTAACGGCATGAGGTATAAGAGTACTTCTATGCGGGAAGAATAAGTTGGAGAAGTAGTAGACAAATATCGATAAGAAAAAGCCGTATAGCCAGTTGAAGCTGAAAAGGTTTTGGAGCCCGCTGTCGATGGTGACGGTAGTCGGAGAGACCTTGGCAGCAAGACCAGGGAGTACGGGTATGATTACACCAAAAACTGCGATCACCGCTCGCCAGTTGGTCCCATATCTCCCATAGCTATATATGCCTTTGGGGTCATACAACGCCGGAACGTCATACTTCTTCACCTTGACGAGCCAATAGTCCGTGAAGAGAATACCAGCCATAGGAGCCATGAAGATGGCATATGCGCTCATAAAGTTCAAGAAGGCTCGGCCGGACGCTACTATGATCCATGGGCACAGCGCCCAGCCGCCGATGAATGCCACAAAGATGGTGCCGCGACGGATATTGAACCATTTTGGGAAAACGGACGTTATGTCGTTGGCGAAAGAGATGGCGTTCGCGCTAATGTTGACGCTGACCTGGGCCAGTAGCCATGCCAGGGCACAGAAGAACGCAGCGGCACGGCCTCCTGGCGTATCCTGCCAAGTTGCGATGATCTCGAGGGGCGTCCAGTATGGAACCCCCCACATCTTCTGAGCTGCTGAAGCTGAGATGATGCCGAAAAGAGCCACGATAGTCTTGAAGAACGGGATAACTAGGAGTTGCCAGATCTGTGCACGACTACTCTTGCTGAACCGAGAGAAGTCTGCAATGTTTACCGCAAGAGTGCTATAGCCTCCAGTGACACTGGTCTGGGGCTGATTAGCACCGTTGCGAGAGATGAATTGTGTTCATAAATAGCTGACATACCAGACTGGAGATCCAGAGCCACGCACGCTCAGACCCATGGACTTGGGAGGGCTGGCTGAAGAAGTCGCCTTGACCGCCTGCTCGAACCGCGATCCAAATCACCTAAAGACCACCTTGAGCATGGTGACAAGGCAATCTTGGAGCAGCAAAGACTTACCATGCCAACCGCAATGGGTGGCATAACAATGGTCTTGACCCAAAACATGTACTGTAGCTTGTGTACAGGGATGAGGAGGAGCGGGAACTGAACCAGCCAAAAGATAAAGTATGAAATCATTCCAGCCGTTGTCAGCCCGGCCGAGGATGGAAGATGATTTGGCAAATTCCGGAAGCTGGGCCAAATTGACGTGATGACCTATGACACCTATTAATGGATCTCCCCGAAACAGTCTCATATCTCACTCACCGCCGTGACACAGGTGCCTCCATTAGCCGTGTGAACTCCAAACCAAAACATGGCCAGAATACCCCGGCTGACCACGGCAAAGTAACTGAACCAATAGCCGAAGCTGGCACGCGAGGCAACCGGGAAAGGGATGTGAAGCTCTGCTCCGATGGCACCGTTGAGAACAGTAGGGACAGCGTTGCAAATGCTGGCAAGCAGGACAATTAGGATGGCATCGGTGGCACTTAATCCTATAGAAGCGGTTAACTCTTGAGGTATAAAATCCATTCTGGTAACCAACCTATTGTGACGATAGCTGATCCTGCACTCCAGGTCGAGATGGTGACAAGATCAGAGAACCAGTATGTCACAAAGGCGCTGCTGCCCCACGTGCGCCTCTCGACGGGAACAGGGTCTAGATCAACATTTGTCCAAACGTTGTCAGGTGCAATGCTACTGTTTTGCTTTGGTAGCTTCCAGCTCGAGGGCGTCGTCAGCCGAAGCTTTGCCTTCTCTTTCATGGCTTCGCCACGTCCGTGGAGGTTCAAAGTTTCCAACATGGTGGTGGATTGAGCGTTCTGAAGGCTGATTTTTCAACACATTCCGTTGGGGGAAAGGGCAACGAGGTTGAAGTCGTCACAGCTTTATACAAGTTCCAACCTATGGCTTGCCGAGTTGACCAGGAGGCCACACTGCCGTGCTAGTTAGTGGGACTGCTCATGGGCCGAAAGATACGACCATTTCGGGCTCTCGATCTATCTTATCTGTCCATTGTACTATCTGGGGTAACGCGGGGAGGGGAGGGGTTGTGTTATCATCGTGTTATCTTCCAGGCTGGGCTAGCCGGGTTGAACCCTAGAATAAGGTAGCGAGCGAATCTACTGGTGTTGGACTTGTTGTAGTTCGGTTCGGGTGGGATTAGCGCGGAGATGTCATTGCACTCCCTGGGGCCTTGGGGTGGAATGGCGCCAACATGGATGGGTCAGGCTAGGTTAAGATAAGCACTCGATCCGAGCAAGTCTGCGTCTTGTCTTGGCCAATATTGGTTATCTCAATCCACATTAATCAGCGACCCCCGTATCAGCACGAACTCGGGAGGTCTCCTCGGCCGAGGTCCTTGCATCTGCTCTACTCTTTGGTTTCCTCACCTCGCCGCTCACAAGCTTGTCTGGCACTAAGCCAGCCAGCCCATCACCATCATGTCAGCACCTACGATCCGAGCCAGGCTTGCCTGCCACGCATGCATGCGGAGAAAGGTCAAGTGCAGCAAGACGGTCCCTTGCGCGCACTGCGTTAGAAGGTGAGGTCAGTTGGGAGAGAGACCCGAGGCTCACGAGAACTAATGCATTCGGGACAGAGGAGAGGAGGATTCATGCATGACTGATACCACAGAGACGGGACCAAATCCGGCGAGGGGTGTGTCAACCGTTCCCTACCGTGCTTCACATCGACAATGCTGACCTGAATGCACTCGGAAAGGCAGTCGAGCGAACAACACCGAGACGGATGCGTGGAGAACAGCGCGCAACACTTCGACGCCCTGCATCGCATCGCCCCCGGGTGGCCACCATGTAGCGGTCTCCCCAGACTCGCTTCAGACCCGCGTGAGCCCAGTCACTGAGTCGTCCCCAGGCCCCCCAAAGAGACCGGGAACCAGTAGGAAAGATGCCAACAATGAAGAGGCAGCCACAGAACATGCCGCGTCTATTCTAGAGTTTCTCGCTTGGGGGCGTCGGAAAGACCTCAACTGTCCTTCCGCCATCTCTTCCGACCTCGTCCCGCAGTCCTCGAGCAATGTGCACGATGCAATCTATGAGGAGACTGAGGGACTCGACAGCTACGAAGAGTGCACCTCACTGCCTATTATTCAGCTGCTTCTGCCAAGCCCCGAGCAGGTATGGCAGTTGATCGACTATCACGAGGAATGCCTCCTCTGGTATCACTGCTCCATCTCGGCCCCGGCGTTTCGGGCGCAGCTAGAGATATTCTATACCCGTCACCGCGGCATCATCACTAGCCGTGGGGTTAACTTGCAGTGGGTTGCTTTGCTCTTCTCCGTCATGACAGCAAGTTTGGTGTGTGCACCTCAAGATCGAGTGCGAAGCTGGGGCTACCGAGACCCTGAACGAGAAACACTCTGCAAGCGATGGTTCCAAGCCGTCACAAGTTGCCTAAACCGGGCGCATTACACGTCAAATATTAGCATCTTCTCGTGCCAGGCCATTGCAACCAACACTGTCTCTGCGCACATTCTCGGCTTTAGCAACTCCCAAAGCATTCACCTCGCAGCTGCAGTTCGCATTGCTCAGTCACTCTCATTGCACCGCCTAGGAGATGAAAGCAGTAGAATCAACACCATGGACAGAGAGATTGGCAGGAGAGTTTGGTGCCAGCTATGCTATCAAGATTGGTTCAGCATCCCATTCTCTGAGAGCTACCTCATCAATCCGGTTTATTCAACTTCTGGGCCTCCGGCAAACTACCATGATGTCGACATGCTGCCACTTCCCCCTAATGTCCCTACAATCACGAGCTACTGTCGATTCCTCTACGATATAGCCTCGGTCATGCCGCGACTTCAGGATGGCTTGATGGCCAGTAACACGGCGTACACGAGGTACAAGCAAGTGCTCTCATGGGATGCCCGCCTGCGCAATCTTGCAACGACCGAACGTCCTGCATTCTTCACCAATGCTCCACTTCAGCATGGATGGCCCTGCTGGCTCCCTTGGGCTCGTAGGGCCTTGGCGATCAGCTCCAGTCATAAGATCATCATGATTCACCGCTCGTTCCTGTCCGAAAGTTTCACAAATCCTGCCTTTGCCTTCACTCGTCGAACCTGTCTTGCCGCCTCCAAAACCATCATCAAGGAGTACAAGTGCGTTGTTGAGGAGGACGGACCTGTCTTGTGGATACACCAAGCATTCTCGGTTGCAGGGTGCATTATCCTTGTCCTGGACATCCTGCACCGGAATGCTTATGAGCGAGAATGTGCTGAGCATCATCAGTTGATCGAGGATGCGCTGGATATCCTCCGCCTTCATCGCAACAGTATGATTGCGGCCCGAGGAATAAAGCTTGTTGAGGCACTTCTCGCCGAGGTCTTCAAATCTAGAGATGAGGGAACAACCAACGGGGGTCGGAAACGAAAAAGAGATGAACCATCATCCTACACGCATATCCCTAGACCCACTAACAAGAACCTTGCCAAGTTTAACGTCCCAAGATTTGTACAGGCATTCTGCAAGGACATCTCGAGACATGACAACCTCCCCGAGTCACCAGCTGCTGAGCCGCCTACTGATGACCCGCCCCCGGATTATAACGATGGAATTATCCACGGTGGAGACTTGGTGGAAATGGCGCAGTTTGACCTCAACCTTTCTTTTCCGCACCTAGGACCGGACAACACGAGTGACTTTGAGAATTTGTTGTATTTAGCAAATAGCGACCTGCTTGCAAACGCACAAGGCCATATCTAAATCAATAAACTTCAGCCAACTAAGACAATTCTACAGGACCTAGAGTCATCACCGTGTAACCTTTAACTTTTGCACCTGTCATTTGCCCCATGGAAGTTAGGTTAGCTCCAGTGGGTGCGACACATTTGTGGTAAGAAAGCCGGAGAAGTGATACCGACCTGATATTAGGTCACTAAAATAACACTAGGCAATCCTATCCATGAGAGTCATGATGGCGTGTTTGACGCCGTCAAGATCCTCCAAAATTAGCTGATGTCCACTCTTCACTACCTGTACCCAGGCTTCACCGCCCAGGAGTTCGCGAAGCCCCTCTGATCTCGCAACAGGACTGATCTTATCCTTATCACCAGCGATGAGGACTGTGGGGCTCATGATTGCACCATACTCGGGGTCAACATGAGTAGGGTCCGCCACTGCCTCGCACGTTTGCGCATATGCTTCAGGGTCCGAAGCAGCGACAGCGCAACGGACCAGTAGCTTTACTTCAGGGTCCGCAATCCTCCCCGCCTCATCTTGGTAGAAGTTCGTCCGGAGAGCCAGGTCGGCTGCGAAGTCAATGTCCTTCTCCCTGGTGTTTGCAGCAAGGTCGAGCATGCGCTGTCGAGCTTCGGGAATGTGACTTATTGCCCTGCCCAACCCGATAATGGCGAGGCCTCTGACGGCTGACGGGGCGCCGGCAGCGTAGTGGAGGGCAACAATGGCGCCGAGAGAGTGCCCGATGAGAAGGACTTTTTCCTCTTTGGTTTTCCCCGGAGAATCTTGGAGAGATGCGATGAGATGGTGTAAGTCGTCGACATGCTGCGGGATGGATAGCGGTTGCCCGTGAGGCGATAGCTTTGTCTTGCCGAAGCCGGGGAAATCTATCAATATGATGTCGAATGTTTGCGGGAGCGAAGGCAGTAGAGGAAGGAAAGTATCAGAAGATCCACCAAGCCCGTGCAGACACACGAGAAGAGGTCCTGAGCCCGTGCCTGTTCGGAGAAAATGTGTGTTGGTTCCGGATGGAGCAGCGAAAAATGATGAAGACAAGACTCGAGATGACATGATGGGGTCGACTTTCTGCAGAGCAGACCAATACAAGAGACTGCAAGGTAAGGAGGAGGAACAGACCCGAATCAAGAAGCTTTTCTAGGCGGGTTCCTGTTTGTGAAGGATGGGTCTTTTGCATGTCCCACCCATTCCCTTCAGTCGAGCTTGGCGCCTCTCGGCCCAAGATATCCTCTGTTGGCATTGGGCGAGCCCTCGGCCGGGGACATGACTTCGGGTTGGCAAGCCTCGGCCGAGGTTTATCTGCTGTCAGCTGAAGTACCCTTCATTACGAGTTATTGCAGAGATAGTATGATTTGCACTTAAAAACTGTGGGCGATCTTTGAAGCCTCCTTATATTTATCTCGTGTTCCATTCGGACGTACAACTCGCCCTAATCCATCAGCCATTCCCACAATCATCGCGCCTACCAAGCCCACCGTATTCAACATGGTTATCACATCCATTGTTACTGAAGAAGCCACCGACCTTCGCCTGATTCCAGAGGAAACTCGCTTTGAACTACCTCATGCAGAGACATCCAACGGCCGACTAGAGCTCATCCAGCACAAACCTGGAAGCAAAGTTGACTTTGGAGCTGAAGTCTACGGGATTGATCTGAACAACTTCACTGATGCCGACTTCAACTTCATCTCGGATGCCTTGCACAAGCACAAGCTGCTGGTGTTCAAGGAGCAGCCAGAGATGCTGAAGCCACAACAGCAATATAAGTTGACTTCAAGGCATGTTGACTCTGGGAAAATACAAAGGTGTTGACTAACAAGCCACAAGCTTTGACCCGGATGAGAAGACTGGGGGCTTCGCGCACGGTCGAGATCCCCTTTTGACTACCCACAAAGGTGTCAACATCTACGGCATCCCGAAAAGGCCGGCTATCCCTGTTCAGCCCCAGGTTCATATCTTGGGGCGCGGCCCATTGCCGGATGGCCATTATGGCTTCCCGCCCGGATTCGAGGTCCAGGGAATCGATCACCAAGAGTTCCACCTCCCACCGCATATCCCTGCTGAGGAACGGGAGGCCGGAGCTTCTCGCTTCTATCAGTGGCACTTTGACGCTGCCTTGTATTCAATTCCACCTCCTCGTGTCGGCTGTCTCTTGGCTGTTCGAACTCCGAAAGGTCCTGACGTTACGGTTCGATGGGAAGATGGTACTGGAACCGAGATGAAGCTTGCTCCTGGAGCAACTGCAATGGTTGCAGGAAGTCGAGCACTCGAGATTCTAGACGAAGAGACGAGGCAGATTGTTCTGCATAGCCGTATTGAATATGCCCCGCACGCATTTGTTTGGATGGCCGGGGCTCATAGCACCCGCCTTGGACACTTGATCGAAAGTGAGGGTCTTGAGGTGCCCTTGGATCAGCTCCCACAGTGGGACAAGGCCAAGGTTTGCGTGTATCCAATGGTGTGGACGAACCCGAAGACAGGGGAGAAGTCACTCCAAGTCCACGGTCAAGGAGCGTTCAAGCTTTATCTCAAGAACAGCCCAGACGCAGAGGAGACCGTTGTTGAGGACTTGAAAGAAGTCAGAGCTTTCATGGATAAGTAAGCGAAGCTCGCGCCAGTTTTCCCAGGAACATCCAACTGATCAGCAACAGACTCATGCGGCCAGCCTTGCAGCCAGAGAACATCTACGCTCATCCCCATCAGGAGCAGGACGTTGTTCTCTGGTACAACCGGGCGCTGTGGCACAGCATTGTAAGTTCCCTTGTGAGATATTCGATCTTCAGGCTAATGATGGTTGCAGACTGAGTTCCCCAAATCGTATGGGCCTCGCGTGATGCATCAATGTAACGTCGCTGCAAGCGACCACCCTACTAGTTAACTTACAAGAACCATAGAAGGCTTGGAAGTAGGTATTCTAAGTTTTGAAGATGAGTTAGTGAAGACTTGTGGAACTGAGGTCGACTCTGCGTTCATAGTGCTATTCAATGTGTTCCGCGTCACGCGGTAACCATACAATTGTCTGAATCCTGCTAGTGATGCAATGCTCGGTAGCCCTTTGTTGTGCTTATCAGGACATGTTATACTCAGAGAACTAGGTGGCCTATCTGAATAGGCACGAACTTGTATACGCTTTTAATAAGAAGCTCTTTAGTCCTTGTTTCATGCCGGCGACGCCAAGCATCTTCGATGCTGCGTAAACTTCTTAATAAGAACCCGTGTAGTTAACATTTTTGCGTGAGTACCGAAGCTCGGACCCGGGTCTTACCTCCTTAATTAATACCCACTACATCAAGTTACAGTAGACGCGGTCATTCTGACATATTATCTCTACAAGAGCAAGGATAGTAAGGCAAGGTATAGGGTGGAGACTTTTGCCAACTGGTGGGTTAAAGCACGATGATATCTCAACGGAGACTTGAACCCAATTTAACGTTCCTCAGCATGCGACTCTAAGAAAACGCCAACTAACGAACCCGATATATTGCATCTTGGCTGTCTAATAAGAGTTCTTCAAGTAGATGATGTAACCTATAGCTAAGGAGGAGGAATGGAACTTTCGCGAAGTTCACTAACGCTGAGGGTTAAGTTTCAATAAATTTGTCCCAAAGGCTCTTTGTGATATATGATTTTGTCGGCCTTTGAGGTCCAGAAAGGTCGGCCATTCCTTCAGTGAAAAAAAGCGTCCTGATACTCTTGCTCTTTTCGGTGATTGGCTTGTGAAAAGCTAGCCTCACCGGCTCTCGGCCGAGATTTCGGGTGAGACTTTGATAAGAAGATAACGACCCCTGGTGCAGCCTCGGCCGAAGTCACCACCGAAGGCTCGGCCGAAGCCAATGCCACCCTAAACAGGATTATCGATCAATATTCACTTATAGATTTTGTCACAAACTGAGGACGAGGAGGGAAAAGAACGCGTTTCTACTTGACAAGCGTCATAATATGTAACGATATAAGGGATGCAAAGTAGGCCTCAACTACAGTGCTTTGAAGAAATTGTCTAGCGGCCTTCGCAAATCTATCGTCTATCTATTTCGACCTCCTCCAGCTATAACTTTACATTACAATCATCGCAATGTCGCTCGAACATCGTCCCAAGCCAACCTTGTGCATCACTAGAATGCCCAAGACAGAACAGGAGAAGCACAACTTTGGCGCTATTGTGACCAATCTTGATCTTGACAACATCAGTGGTAAGTGTTGAGTGACAAGGAGAAGTGTGACTTTTGGATTGCTCATGTTTGCGTTCAGATATTGATGTCAAGGCTCTCTCCCATGCCATCTGGACACACAAACTAGTCGTTGTCAAGGGGCAGCAGCATATCCACCCAGTCAAACAGTGGGAGCTGGTGACCCGTTTTGATCCTGAAGCGCCTATGGTTCATGCCCATGGTGATGTCAAGTCCTTCAATGAAAAAGGAGGCGTGCTATCGGTCAGCTCTCATTTACCATGCTCCTGACTGCCAGATTGCTAACCTGTAGTCAGAAAGGGCGCGACGTGCTTGCTATCCCAGGGGCCGAAAACGTTCGCGTTGTCGGTAAGGGCTATCAAGGCAAGGACCACTACGGGATCGTGGATAAGACAATCACCAAGACGCCTTCACACGATTTCCATGATCTGCCTCTTTCTGACGACGACTTTGAGGCTGGCCACACTCGCTTCCAACGTTGGCATATCGATGCACCGCTCTATGACAGAGAGCCTGCTTTGTTTACCACGTTGCGATGTATTCAGCGGCCTACTCGCCCTGAAGTCACAGTTCACTGGGATGACAGGAGTGGCTATACGATGCCATCTGAGCCTGGCCTCACCGCGTTTCTCAGCAACGTTCAAACGTATGAGATGATGACCGACGACGAAAAGAATATTGCTGATCATTCCTGGGTCGAGTATGCTCCCCATCCTTACCAATGGATGGGGAGCTGCAAAGGTAACTCTAACGGCCTCGGGATTATGAGTCAGGGAAAAGAAAAAAAAATAGCGGATCTCGGCACCTATGAAGAAGGCAAGGTGAAGCGTTACCCAATGGTCTGGATCAACCCTGTTACCAAGGAGAAGGCTTTCATGGTCCACGGCATATGCGTGCAGCGGATGTTTCTGCGGTCAAGTGCTGAAGAAGAGCCCAAGATTGTGGATGACCTTGTCACCATCAGAGGGTGGCTGAGGGGTATTCAGGAACGTGTGCTAAAGCCCGAGTACATCATGCTCCCTAAGGTTGAGGAAGGGGATATTGTCATGTGGGCCAATTATCAGATGTTCCACACTGCTGTCGACTACCACGAGAAGCTTGGCCCCAGAACGATGCATCAAGCAAACATCGGGTGCAGCAAGGGTCCAGTAGGGCCAGTGCCTATTCCTCTCATTGTTTAATACGTCTTATAGGAATACCAGTAAGATGAATTAAAGCGATTAAAAAGATATACTACCTGAAATGTAGGGCGCGCCTAGAAAATCGAACATGTCATGAGAAACTCTTCGTGGTTGGTCTACAAGAAGTACGCCCTAATAACTGACATAAACCGGGTACTGCCAAGGACCCGCACTGCTGGGGACAAGCTTTTCGTTTCGACCTGCCCTCTTTGTTGGCTCTCGGAAGGCAGCTCGAAGCGAAATAGGTCGTCCTGCCATCAACCTTGAAGGAATAGGAGTAAGATGTGTATCTGTCAATCAATGGCTATAAAGCAAATTGATTGCACTCTAATATGCTTTTGAACATCACCCTGTTTCAGTACTCAGCCCATTCTACAGACAACAATCACTCCATTTCGTAATGGCGCCCAGCAAACTGTTCTACAACGGCCGGATCTTCACCCAAAGCGACACAGGACAAGATGGGCCAGTCACTTTTGTGGACAGCATGCTGGTTCAAGGAACCAAGATCATGGCCATTGGACAACGGGGCATCGCAGACGGAATTGAGGAGCTGGAAACCCATGACATGAAGCAGCGCGTCATTCTTCCCAGCTTCATCGATGGGCACATGCATCTTCTACTTCTTGGCCAGTCCCTTCGCAAGGTGGACCTCACCAAGTGCAATAACCTCGATGAGATAAAGGCAGCCATCAAATCTTTTGCCGTGGCCAACCCCGACGTCGGTTCTATTTTGTGCAAAGGATAGATGCACTTTATGACACCGAACGGAGTGACGGCGGCCATGTTGGACGACATTGACCCACGGCCGATATTTGTCGATGCCAGCTCGTTGCACTCGTGCTGGTGTAATTCATCGGCCCTTAAAGTCTTGGGCCTCGCTGACATGCCTGACCCTACCGGAGGGAAAATCTACCGCGATGCTCAAGGCAACCCGTCGGGTTTGGTTGACGAGGGAGCGATGATGTCCATCGTCTGGCCTTTTCAGGCCAAGTCATCACCAAAGGAGGAGCGGATAGCAGCTATTCGCGCCGCTATTTCCGAGTATAATATCGCTGGCTATACTGGACTAGTAGAGATGGCGATGGACGAGGAGGCTTGGGATGCGCTTGTCACTCTTACGGCAGAAGAGCCAGACCTTGCCATACGCATCGCAGCATATTGGCTGATCAAACCTACCACCGACACCGAGGCAAACCGCAGACAGGTTCAACGTGCGGCCAAGCTAAGCAGACAATTCGACACTACGACCAGCCCAAACCTTCGACTTGTGGGCGTCAAGCTCATCTACGATGGGATCATCGACGCCTGCACCGCTTATCTGTCGCAACCCTACTCTCCACTGCCCACCGCATGCCCTCCTCCCATCTGGGAGAAGGAGTATCTCGAGCCTGTCGTCAAAGAAGCCGATGCCTTGGGATTACAGATTGCCCTGCATGCTATCGGCGACGCAGCGATCAAGATGGCTATCGATGCTCTGGAGAAGTATGGCACTGCGGGACGGCGACACCGTATCGAACACCTGGAACTCGCGTCACCGAGGGATGCACAGCGTCTTGGGGAGCTTGGCCTCACAGCTTCCATTCAGCCTGTTCATGCCGACCCATCGATCCTGCAGGACTGGACGCACCTACTAGGTAAAGACCGCTGCAAGAGGGCTTTTGCATACCGTGAATTTGCGGATGCCGGAGCCCTGATGGCCATCGGGAGTGATAGCCCTACTTCACCTTGGCTGCCAATGCATAATCTGTATGTGGCCACTACACGACAGTCTTCGAGAAAGCCCGGCCACGGGAAGCCAGTGAATGAACATTTTCGACTAGGCCTATGTGAGTCTATCGTCGCAGCAACTGAAGGGGCTGCAAGGAGCGTATTTGAAGGTCGTACAGGAAGACTGGAAGCTGGAAAGCTGGCAGACTTTGTGGTTGTAGACATGAGCCTTGACCCTGCTGAGTTACTCGAGGCCAAGGTCAAGGAGACATGGTTTGAGGGTCGTCTCGTCTGGAGCGCAAAGTGGGCAAGCCAACCTAGATAGTTGAAGACATTGGTTCTACCATCGATTGAAAGATGAAAATGTTTATGTATAATCTTGTCCTTTGGAAAATGTGCGATATGTAAACAGCATCGAATGTAGCCCTTTCACCCAAAGACCTTCCGTGTGATGCAAGGACCCATGGGCGCATGTTTATGTCTTGAGAAGTAAAATTAGCACCATGATAGCCATACTAAAAGTCTGGTTTGTCCCTGCTGGTTCAAGCTTCAGATTCTTCCAGCCTTCCATAACCTTGGCTCCCATTTTCTCATAGAAGCGAAGGCCAGGTTCGTTCCGTTCCATCACCCGCCATTCAATCTTCGCACCCCCAACGGCGCGCAGTTCATCCACAAGAGCGTCCATCAAGTGTTCCCCATGACCGGCTCTCCTCTCCGATGGCAGAACGTAGAGGTCCTCCAAGTAGATACCCGGTGCTGCGTGCCAAGTCACGTAACTGTAGAAGTACAGCGCCATGCCTGCAGGTTCGCCAGCATGGTTGAAGGCTAGGAGGCAGCGGGCTGGTCGAAAAGGCGTTATGGGGTCTGGGGCAACGTCTGTGTCGCACTCGTCGGGGTCGAATGCAACCGTCTTGGAGAGATTTTCCTCGGTGGTGGTAATGACATGGAGTTCGCCTTGACAGTCAGCAAGTTCCTTGATGAAACTGAAAACTGTCGGAACATCTGAGGCCTCTATTGTCAGCTTGCGTGCTTGATCTGCTTAAACGATGACAGGTCGGCGAACCACTCCTTCGTGCGTGTCGAATGTAGCCCTGGTAAACCATGGCAGGCAGCAAATTGATAGCGATCTTATCTATTGCAGGAAGATCTACTGTATTAACTACTTGTATTAATACCAGGAGATTAATCTTTTCCTAAAGTCTTTCTGGTTGTAGGAATTCCGCGATGACTCAGTCTTGTCCGAGGTAGCTAGAGGTAGCTAGAGGGGTGGTAGAATCTGTGAAAGGAAAGTCGTAGCGTGACTCGGTAGGGAAAGTCGAGGCGCCAAAGCAAGTCAGGCGGAGCGTCTGTGCCCCATGATTTGACCAGAGGATTGTTTTGATCTGGAACAGAAGACAACATGGGTGAAGAGATCTTTTAATGCCAGCATATACTAAGAATCATGTTTTCTGTTTTTGTAGCTGATGGCTGCTTTTGGAGGCACCACCAGGCTCTCAATGACTTCGGCCTGAGGTTGTTTATGGTTGGCGGGGTTCTGGCTACTACTCTAGTAGGAATAATAAAATTCCGGGTATTCCAAACATATCTCTCCTCCCCCGCCGCTCTTTGTTTAAGCTTTGCTCTCAACACTACCCCTTCCATCACAACAACAGTTTACAATGAGATCCTTTCCATCTGGATGCTGGACTTGCAAACTCAGACACCGCAAGTGTGACTCAAAAACGCCTGCCTGCAGGGAGTGCCTAGACCGACAGATCCCATGTCACGGCTATGGTCCCAAACCCTCGTGGATGGATGGGGCGGTTGCGGAGACAAGGGAACTTACGCGCATCAAGAAGGCGGTCAAAAGACACGTTCGGAATCTGCGAAGCTCCCAGAATCGCGATCGACAAGCTGGGAGGGATAGACACTCCGCTGCTCGCACAATCCCTCTCGAAGTACCCAGTGAGAATCCCTCCCCAACGCCAAGCCGAGATGTTCTTGTTCTCTCTCCACCTTCGCGTTCGGAACATGTTCCCGAGGATACTTGTAATGAGCTTAGGGTAAGCTGCAGTGAGGATCCAGTCAGTTCGAGTTCGGGGCATAGCCATGACCCAGTCCAAGATGAAAGGAGCACATCAACTGGTCCACATTCAACTTTCGCATGTGTCTTTCGGCCAGAGTCAGCATCTCTGCTCATGCACTATTTAGATCATGTCTTCTACTGGCAGTACCCTTACTTCCAACCCCGCTCCCACCTCGGGAACAGAGGCTGGCTTCTTACGTACCTAAGCAATGGTGGTCCTTTGTATCATGCCGCGTTGGCGCTCTCGGCCCTCCACCGAAACAAAGTCCAGATTTCTCGCCAGCAAGACTACCTGCGCAATCAAGAGGCCTTTGAGTACCACTCAAGGGCCTTAAGAGAACTCTGTGAGCTTTCGCAGAGGACCGAGACAGACGCTCTCCTCAACGACAAGTCCCAGCTTGCAGAATTTGCAGCTTCCAGCCTTATGCTGATAAGTTTCGAGGTAAGCCATAGGCTGGCAGCAGCAGTGGGTGTTTATGAATAGCTCATATCTGATATTCAATATCCATTAGGTATTCAATGGCGCAGAATATGATTGGCTCCCCCATCTTGATGCCGTCACGAGTCTTCTGAGTACACTTTCACCAGAAGTCCTGCTTGGGCATTCTACTTCCCCCAACAGCACAAACATAGCCAATGGCAGCGATGAATACGCCTACAACGTGTTTCAAGCACACCTCGACTTTGACTTTCTTATAGTCCATGGAATATGGTTCGACATTCTGTCGTGCGTCTCCACGGGTCGAGTTCCGCGGATTGCCTACCGACAATGGCTTGAAGCACCGAATATTGACATGGCGGATCTCATGGGATGCTACAACTGCGTCATGATCTCCATCGGTGATTTGGCACACCTGCAGGCGTGGAAGAGCAAGATGAAGGAACAGGGAACATTAAGTGTGCCAGACCTGGTCATGAGGAGCCGGGAGATTGAAACACGGTTACAGGACGGTGTTGAAAAGCTAGAATTGATAATCGAGGTGGGTTTCGAATTGCATTAGACCCCTTTTTAGTTGCCAACAGTCAACCGCTAATACTTTGATAGGAGAATACAGAAGCCCCCTGGGCTGCATGGGTTTCACACATCTTTGCACTCGCCTCGCTTATTCTGTCAAGTACCATCGTGTCTGGACCGTGGGAATCACTACCTGAAATCAGCAACAATGTCGGCAAGGCCATGAATGTGCTTCGTGAATGGCCCCGAGCCATTTCCCTTCAAGGGCTTGTTTGGCCTCTCTGCGTCATTGGATGCATGGCTGAGCCGAAGCATCGGCCCTTTTTCGAATCACTTCTCTCCAACTTTGTGGATGAGTGTGGAGGGTTCGGAAATGGTAGCACAGTGCTCAGAATCACGAGGAACTATTGGATATGGCAGCGGCAGGAGGATAGAAAAGACATGGACCTGGTGTTCCAGACAGGAGTACCTGTGTTGTTGATCTGATGGGCTCGTAACCATTCACCACCAAGACTCGATCCTACGTAACTCAAGATTGCAATGCTTAATTTCCGCTACTTAATCAACGAGAACCATCTCCACTGCGCATCGACCATTTGAAGCCTTGACCACAAATGTCAACATGAAATGGTCTTTGGGGACTTTAGCTAGCAATGGATACTTGTCCTTTGTCTTGCTTCTGTTAAGCTCAAGGTCCAATGTCCACCCCCCAGCCTCGACAGGCACACTACCATGACTCTTTCCGTCAACAAAGACAATGAACGAAGAGATTTTCACCTCGGGATTCGCCAAGGTAACTGTGCCTTGAACCGACACGGACCGTATCTCATAGTGGCCATCCTCGACTGAACTAGATTTGAGTTGCTCAACCGACAATTCGGGTTTCAGTGTCGTCAATAATCTCCTCGCCAGAGGGATCTTGTCAGTTGGGAGCTCTAGGGCCCTTGGCGGCAGGGTTCTCCGTGTGAAGGCGTTTTCGTATGCAAAGGCGAACCGGAGCAGATCTTGGTCCGCCCAAGCCTTTGTGGCAAATGTGATGCCCACGGGCATCGCTTTATCCTTCATCTCTCCCATGGGGACGGTGATGCAGGGCACACCAAGATGTTTCAGGGCCCGCGTGCCATTGGCATACTTGATGCCATCCTGGAGGGCGTGACGCATCGAGTCCAGATCCTCATCGGCATTTGCAAAAGGAACGTCGCCGTTAGTCGGGAAAGCCAATAGGTCCAGGTCGAAGGCTTGCATCCAATCGTCGTACAAGGTCTTGCGCATCTCCTCAATTGCCTTGACAGCCTTCTCGCATCCAGGCAGGGTCTCCAACGTGTTGGTCCGAGTACGGACAGTTTCAATCATATCGGGATATCGAACAATGTTCTGAGCTTCAGACATTGCCACTGGATCATCCAAGGGGGCGATGTGGGGATGGATCTTGTTCGGGTCGGCATACGTGAGACTTGGTATGTCAGAATCGTTGATGGATCTGAGGAAGTCATCCCACGCCATGGCAATCATCTCGCATCGTTCGATATCTGGCCAATCGACTGGAAGTCCAGGTACATTGGTTCCTTGACCTTCAAAGTCTTGTCTCGTATACTGTTCGACGAGTGGAAAGTCAATCTCGACGAGAGTCGCGCCCAAGGACTGCAGGTCCCTGCAAGCTCGATCGCACAAGTCCAAGACGGAGTCGGTGCAGATGTTGTAATGATCTGTTCCTCTTTTACCAAGGAACCGTTGTGGCACGCCAATTCTTTTCCCTTGAAGAGCATGTGGGTCTTTGAGATGGTGAAAGTCAAGAGGTCGGACTTGAGAAGCTTGGGGGATGGGGACGTAGGGCTGATTTCGCCAGAAATCAATTCCTGTCGAAGCCTTGTCATCATCGAATGCAATGATGTTGAGCACGTCAAACAAGTCTGGAACTGTCCTTGTATGTGGCACAATGACATCGCATGTTGGATATAGCGGCCACTGCCCTCGATTAGGGATAACGCCGCGTGATGGGGAGTAGCCAACCAGGGCGTTATTGGAAGCTGGGGAGCGCCCGGAAGAAACTGTCTCTCCGGCAAAGCCAAAGGCTGCGAATGAGGCCGTTGTTGAACTGCCGCTACCATTTGAGGACCCAGAAGCGTAGGCTGTTGTGCCATATATGGTACTGTACGGGCTCTCGGATCTGCCGTATAGGCCACGCTGCGGACCGCCATCGGCCATGGGTGGCATGTTTGTGCGACCTAGAACGATGGCACCTGCTTCTCGAAGCTTTTCAACGATAGCTGCATCGTCTGGGGCTATGAGCTGAGCAAAAGCAGGAGATCCCGCGGCCACTGTCATGCCCTTGACCTTGAAGCTATCCTTGACGGTGAATGGGATGCCCTCGAGAGGACGAGCTTTGTGACCAGCAGTGGCGCGGTAATCATCGGAAGCCTGCGCTTCTTGTAGGGCTCCCGGGTTCAAGACGCAGATCGAGTTGAGAGACGGGCCTCGCATGTCGAACTGGGCGATGCGGTGCAGGTAAAGAGTGACGAGTTCCACGCTCGTCAAGGATCCGCCATCAAGGGCAAGCCTCAGTTGGGCGATGGTAGCATCTACCAGAGAAAGAGTGTCTCCCGCGAGCATGGCTTGAGACGGAAAGCAAGGGATGGAATGAGAAATACAAGTGATTGGACGGTGATCTGGAGTTGTCTGATCGGTGGATGGGCATTTGGGTCACTTTGCAGGAGAAGCCGGGTCATATTTGAGGATGCCCCTAAGCAGCATCCGAAGCACGGAGTCACGCAACCTTAGAGGAGGGTAGGAAACACAACAGATGCTACATCGGTTCAATTCTGGGTGTGACATTAATTGGTCATCTATCGGGTGCTGGGAGGGCAGTTCGAAGCGCCAATCTCCATCCCCCTCGCTCCCAACTAGGAGGGCTATTCGAAGCGCCAATCTCCATCCCCACTCACTCCCAACTAGGAG
Source organism: Fusarium liriodendri (assembly GCA_023509735.1). Taxonomy (NCBI): domain Eukaryota; kingdom Fungi; phylum Ascomycota; class Sordariomycetes; order Hypocreales; family Nectriaceae; genus Fusarium; species Fusarium liriodendri. Next base: position 82,762 of record JALLKD010000008.1, read on the forward strand.
GGCAGGTCGAGGCGCCCACCAGTTAGGTAGTTCTTGACCGCGAGTAACCGTCCTCTTCGTTCCTGTTGCCGCCATGCAAGATTGGACAGCTTGAACACGGAAACGAAAAGAGATAAATAACAACACGTAGCCGGCATGTTTTATGGTCGTGAGGTCAGCACCTCAAACTCACTCTTTTATCTTCCCCCTCCATCAAGGACATCACCATCGCAAACATGAAGTATGCGCGCATGCCCATCGAAATCGAGTCGCCCGAGGAGTACGGGTACGATAGGATCAAGTTCAACCTTTCGGAGAGCTCCATCATGGACCAGACCATCGAGTCATTGGGTCTGAAGATCCCCAACCTCACCCTCCTCTATAATGAACATCGAGGCGAGACTGAGCTCCGAAAGCTCATCGCTGAGGATGCCGGGGTGGATACGGACGATGTTCTCATCACCTCGGGCGCCGCCGGTGCCTTATTCATCATCACCACGTCGCAGTTGGCTACCACGGATGCCTCGGTGCGTGACCATCTTGTCGTTGTTCGACCCAACTACGCGACCAACCTGGAGACCCCCAAGGCCGTCGGCTCTGAGATCTCGTACATCGATGTTACTTTTGAGTCTGGCTTCCAGCCTAATGTCGATGATATCGAGGCTGCCATCAAGCCAAACACCCGTCTTGTCTCAGTGACCTGCCCGCACAACCCTACTGGGTCTACTCTGTCTCGGGAGGCACTTGACCGGCTCGTAGCCATCACCAAGGAGAAAGGCATTATTTTGCTAGTGGACGAGACGTATCGTGATATTGCTTTTGGCGAGAAGCTTCCTGTGGCTGCTTCCCTGGGTGAACACGTCCTGAGTGTGAGCTCCATGTCCAAATCATTCGGGATTCCTGGAGTCCGGATCGGTTGGCTCATCAGCACCAATAAGAACCTCCAAGAGACCTTCTTAGCGGCCAAGGAGCAGATCAGTATCAGCGGGAGCGTCATCGATGAATGGATTGCCACACAGGTTCTGTCTCGGCGACAGCAGCTCCTGGCCGACACGATAGATGAGATGAGGATCCGTCGACAGATGGTTGAGTCATGGATCGAGAGCGAGGAGCTATTGGAATGGGTCAAGCCCACAGGTGGTGTTGTCTGCTTTCCCAGAATTAAGAAGGAGCCTGAGGGTGGATTCGCAGCTTTCTATGACAGGCTGCTGACCAAGTATGCGACCTATGTTGGCCCTGGTCACTGGTTTGAGCTTCCGGATAACTTCTTCCGACTTGGCTATGGCTGGCTGAAGAGAGAGGAGCTTGAGGGAGGCATGAAGGCTATCTCAAAGGCCCTGCGAGATAAGTAAGGGTATAAAATCAGTAGTCTAGATTAAATTACACAGTATACTAACGTGTATGTTCTTATTGAATTAGGGGACAGTATGCTGGAGGATTTTGAGCCACTGGGTGATATCTTTGTATCTAGAAAAAGGTCCGGGGCGGGTAACGTCACATGCCTAGATAGCTACAGTACACAGCAGATATTCTGCGACTTACTGCCAATCACAGACACATAATTCTAGTCCAATCACTGGCGTTAAACAAAGGCGGGGTTAATGCAATCTGACAACAGCATGCCTCTCAGCACTCGCCCGCTCCCCGTACATCTTTCACACTTTTCCTCCTTCATCAACTGCTTTCTCAATCAAGCACAACCACACCAAGATGGAGACTCTAGCCCGCCCTCATGTCATCGTTGTCGGCGGTGGCATCGTCGGTGCCTCCATCGCCTGGCACCTGGCTCGCGACACTACGGTGACCATCGTCGCCGAAGATGTTGGGGGCCCAGCTACTACAGCCTCCTTTGCGTGGCTCAACGCCAGCTCGGCCAACGAAGAGTTCTATTATGAATTTCGCCGTCGTTCCCTGGAGCGATGGAAGCAGATCAGGCTCCAGCTTCCTGACCTCCCAATTTCTTGGAGCGGGTCGCTGAACTGGCACAAGTCGCCCGAAGATCTTGAGAAGAAGGAGAAAAATCTCAGCGCATGGGGCTACGACGTTGTCCAAATGCAAAAGTCTCAAATCGCCGAGCGGGAACCCTTCATCGACACATCTATCCTCCCAGAATGGGGTATCTGCTATCCCGAGGAGGGTGCCATTGAAGCGCACATTGCCGCTTGCCAGCTGATAGCTGACGCAGAAGCCAAAGGCACCAAATTGATTAGGACTACAGCAAAGGGGTTTTACAAGAACAATGGCCGCGTCAGTGGAGTTGTTTTGGCCTCTGGGGAAGAGGTACAAGGCGATCATGTTGTTGTCGCCGCTGGCTTGGGCAGCGTGTCGCTTCTGGCAAGTGAAGAGCTAGCACTCCCGGTCGCTTGCGTACCTGCCTTGCTCGTGAATTCGAAACCTACAGAAGACAAGCTGGTGAACGAGGTTATTAATTCCAAGTATTTATACGTGCGCCAGACGCCTGATGGTGTCATCCGGGCGGGTTGCGAGTATCCAGGCGATGACCCGGGTGATGATCCGGAGCAAACAGCGCGTGATGTCTTCGCAAAGGTTCAGCAGACGTTCGTTGGCGGGAGCAAGCTCGAGTTCGATCACTATACTGTTGGACACAAGCCGGTCCCAGAGGATGCGCTCCCTATCATTGGACCGACCGGCCTTGATGCCCTTAGTATTGCAGTCATGCACTCTGGGGTGACAAATGCTGCTATAGTTGGAGAACTGCTCAGCAAGCAAATATTGACGGGCGAGACTGACCCAGCGCTCTTCAACTTTCGGCTCGAGCGATTTACCAGGTAGACAACGAAGCTACCGTGATTTTGCTCTTCCGCTCGCTATTGCTTTTCCTTTCGGTGTCATTCAGAGTCGGATTATATAGATTGATCCTGTAGCTCCTCATTTTTAGGAACGGATTTTCGGTTCATGGCAGTGGCTTGGGAAATATGTAGCTGTCACAAGTGACACTGGCTCCGACGAGGAGAGAATATCAAGAGTCAAGGGGCATCACCAGGGGTCATTCAGATATTGCTAAAATAGATTGCTATTCGTTTCAAGTAACTTAGAGACATAGCTGAGAGCAGATGGGCTCCTGGATAGTTGAGATACCATAAGCCCGTAAAAGAGTTTGTTATTTATAAGGTAAAGCATCTTGAGAAGTAAACCCATTCTTCCCAGCACTTAGCGATAGAACCAAAGGGAGGGTGGGCACTATAGTAGAGGTCCAGACAAGTATGGAGGACTTGGATGTCTTTGCTGAAAGGATCTAAAGCCCAGCAGGGAGCCAAAGAGAGTGTGGGCACAACTGGCTGCTGGTAGATAGCGCCTGAGAGAGAGTGAATCTTGTTGAGCCCCTGACAAGGGATGAGTCAAAGAGGCAGAAGCGGCAGCAAAGGCTACACTATTATTATTTCTGAGGCGGGGGCTTGGGGGGGTCAGCCCTGCAAAAAGTAATTAGCATAGACCAGCAAATGTTCAAGATCAAGGTTCATACCCATTATAGGCAAGTTTCACCATGAGGTCTCCCTTACTGTTGAAGATGGGATCCTTCATTAGGAAACTTCCTTTTGCAGGGAGAAACAATCGGTGCTGATTGGCGAGAGCATTCATCAGTCTGTCTTCCACGTTTGAGATGGCGCTCTGGATATTTGTCCCCATCTCATCCTTGAACTCTCTCGCCACCTCGTCTGCTGGAGGGTTCCAGGATAGGTCACCATCCGTCTTCTCGTCGACGCTAACGCTGTTGCTGGTGACTTTGAAGACAAGACCGCCTTCCTCGACAGATGCCATCCCAACGCCAATACTCCACCAGAGCGTGAACGTCATCAAAGAGCTAAGAGCAGCCTTGTCAGTTTGGGTCATCGTGGGTGATGCAAAAGATCGGGGAAACAGGAGTGAAATGGCTTCAAAAGCTTGGACTTACTATTTGTTACGGCTACCAGTGTCGTGGTCAACCCGAAAAACGAATGTGGACTCTCCATTCAGCGTGAGGCTTGCGGTGCCGGCGTCAAACGAGAGGATACCGCCACAAGGGTCGGTTCCTGATAATGCATTCAGTCAGTCTTTACTTAGGTACACTTCACGATGGGACTTGCGACCTCGCCGTAGAACTTGCCTTTGTTTGACCACTGCTGGATCGTTTCTGAATCATTACTGCGGTTGGGGTTCTGGCACCTTTTACTTGAGTACTGTGGTCGACCGTCCCATGACCACCTTCCAGGTCCAGAAGCGGTGAAGTTGTAGTAGCTGCTGGACGCATTCCAATCGCCGAAATGGTAACCCATACCTCCTACGTAAGGGTGGTCCGGGTCCGTATCATCCCAGTAAAGAGTAGGCTCGTCAGGGACAGGGATCATACCAACGACCACATCCCTGAGAACGGAGAACATCCACGGCCAGAAGAGGGAGCGATTCATGACAAAGGTAGCGTCATGGGAGCTGTCGACAAATTGACCAGTGTACGAGAGTGTTTTACTCGAGGGTGACTCGAAATTGGACATCATCAGGTAGCACAAAGCATTCGTGTCCTGGTTGTTCTGATCCTGATCGTACGAGTTGGATCTCCAGGGGTAGCAATCATAGTCGATACGAGTAGGAGGGAAAGTAGGCTCGTACTTGTTCACTGCCGCCATGTCAGTCCCTTTATAGTCCAAAGCCAGTGCGTTTGGGAGGTTCAACTTACGATCACTATCGGTGTCTCGCAACGCAGAATAGCCCAAGATGTTACACTTTTTCTCATTCATTAGGTTTAACCACTTCTGAATGAATGTGTCAAAAGTGGCGTGGGCATCGGGGCTCAGATTCTTAAAGTCCTGGTCTTTGTCGCCGAAGCTGCTCAGATTCTCATCCCACTTCGTGGTGGCTGCCAGGTGTGAGAACTTGTTGACCCTCAGAATCCTTAATGGGAACTCACATGAAGCATCAATAAAAAGCTGGGCAAGAGAGAAGTTGGATTCCGGTAGCCCAGCTCTCTCTTTGAACTGTTGGTACTCGGGGCCATCTTTCGTGATCTCCTTCTTCGCTGGTTGATGGTCAATGATGGTTCAATTTCAACATTGACTCGACTTACAAATCGTGACCGAAAAGGCAAAAACCCAGTCATTGACAGGCCATTCAATATGGCTATCGTCATCTGGATCATTGGTCAGATAAAGCCACAGCTTGCCGCTTGTCATGCGAAGCATGAAGTAGAGCATTGGGTCCTTGGTGGTGACCTGCAGCTGGACCGAAGGAACTCCGATGTCTGTTTCAAGATAGTCTCCAGATCGAAATCTCTCCTTGAAATGCTTCAACGGAGAGTCCTCATCATCCAACTGGGCAAGCTCCCACATATTCTTGAAGGAGTCATTGATTGTCTTCTGGGAGATGACGAGGATTTGATGGAAGGGATTGGGATCGGTTGAGTAGACGTAGCTGCTCATGATAGCGGTAGATTCAAAGAAGATGGAACGGGATGGAGGAGTGTTTCTGAACGGGAGTGAGCTGGATACTGAATTGCAATTGTCTTTGGAATATGGGCGGTTCGAGAGTAGCGACAACAGCACTCTTTATCTCTTTATGTATACCAACCAAGAACGAGCTCGGAAGCACCTTGATTTCGCAAGGTCCGAGCAGCAACTACCAGGTCAGACAGGCAGTTCAGAAAGTAGACGACTCTGGGCCCACGGAGTTACTGTTTTCACATGTTTGGGCTTCTTGCAAACCTGCTGCCCCTACTTCAGCTTTCCTCCAGCCTGATAATCATGGCGATCCCTTTCCCATCGAGAGATGGTGGCTTGGCGTCAGCAATAGTCAACAAGCTCAGCTGGCAGGCGGGGTTACTATGCATGACCGGTGGCAGGGGTTCTCGGAATTCCCGCGCGGGCCGACGCGTAGCCCAGGTGCAGTATGCATTATCCAGATCCGGCCAGTCTGCTGAAAGTGGCGAGCTGGGGCTCATCGGCACTTGATATCTCGGTGGGGCTGTAAACTGTTTCTGCTCCTATTTGTCTAATTATTGGCTCCTCTGCCTCCGGGGACTGGTGAGCTGAAACACCTCTACGACTGTGATATGATGAATCTTGCAACATCATACGATGCGGACTTGTAGGCTTTACGGGCCTATTTGTCATCTTCTTACTGCAAGTGGCTTGCTGAGCCTCTCGACGCTGACCGGTCATATCACAGCTGGAATTACGGGATTGGGCCATGTGTCGTTGCAAGTGCTAGGACTGCAATTTAGCTGTCCTCAAGCTTTCACTAGTGTCACATGAACGTTGCTCTTGACCATTTTGAAGCTTTCTTGCATGCTGAGCTCTATAAATGCTGCATGAAAACTGTCTCAGAGCGTTGCCCTGCCAGAATAGAGGCCTAGATGTGGTCTAGAAGATCACTGATCGTTTCCTAAATGAGGTATTAAGATGTGTAAGTGTCTAACGAGGGTCCCGAATGGAAGGGCGGGCATGTGATATTTGTTCGTGGCAGACGTCATCTTTGGCGAGAGAGGACCGAAAGAAAGTACTGCCGAGGGTTTGCATCGTCTATATTAAGAGTCTTCTGTATCTGCCAACCCAGCGTTCTCTTACCATTCACTCTCGCACAGTCTTATCACTTTTCTCTCTTTAGCCCACTTCAACTTCTTCTACTCATCATGGTTGTCATCAAGCAGGACTCAGAGCTGATGACAAACTATGTCTCAGCCAACCCTATCCCAGCTGGCGAGCGCTTCGCAGTCTTCAGGGATGCTGATGGTGAACCGGGTGTCTTTGCTCTCAGCGAAGATTTGTACCTTTACCTTGCGATGGTGATTGATGGCAAAGCCGAAAAGGTCGACTTCGGAAACACCTCCGGAATTGTGCCCGAGGGTGTCAAAGTGCAGGCCTTTGCCGTTGTCCAAGCACCAGACTCAACTCTGGACATTTGCATCGCTACTCCTGGCGCGGGAGAGACTTCAAACTTTACTCTGCTGCACAACATCACCTTGGCTGAGCTCAAGGGCTCAATTCCGAGCTCCAAGGTTATTCGTGGTAGCAACTTTCCATCCGTTCACCACATCTTCATGGTAAGTTGTTCATGGCTGTATTGTATCACTTGCTTATTGCGAGTCATCGCTAATCTGCTCAGACCAACAAATCAACTGATACCAAGCGCACTATGCCTTTGGCCATGGTAGCGTTCAAAAGACCTGATAGGATCGTCGACACTGAAGATCTCCGCTTCGTGCAGTTTGGCACATCAGCCACTCTTTTGGGAAAGTGGGATCTAGCCACGAATCCAAAGAAGATTCTGGATGTATCCTTGGGGACTTGTGCCTTGGGTGATGGCGCATTTGTCTTGTACCAGGGATTCACTGGTGCCTCTCATATCCAGTTTAAGTTCTTTACTGGGAGCACCATGGTCGTGGAACCTCATTGTCCGACAGGTATGTCTCAGTCATGCCAATCTTTGAGTCCATCAAGGTCCAACTGACAGTTTTGTTCCCTTTAGGTGCGACCTGCATCAGTTCATATGTTGATCCCAACTCGCATCAGAGCATCCTCCTCGTTGGTGGTCAGAATGTTACTGCCTTCAAAGCCAAGGAGTATTGTTCTCCTAAAGGGACAGGAACTCCCATCGAGACGGGTGATCTCGTCGGCAGTATCAAAGATCTCCAGGTTTCGCAGTCTGGAGAAACACTCAGGTTCTGGTACACAACCGAGGCGGATGCAGTTCACTACTACACAACTAAAAGCACCTCACTTTCCAATGGAAAGGTGACCCCTATACTTCCAGAGGGACAAGGCGGCCGGATATCGAGTATGATCTCGCTCAAATCGGCAGATAAACACGCCGGCAGTCCAGCACTTATCAGCAGCTTGTTATCTGTGGACGAGAACGGCAATCTTACCCTCCTACAACAAGATTCTGCATCACAGCTATGGCAGAAGTATCCATTCTGGCATGCGTCCACTGAGAACGTTATTGAGCTCAGGGGATACATGCTTCGTATGCACGCAGTGGCCAGCAACGACAACGAATCGTCCCTTATTCCCGGATGCTGGTTGCGCGTCAGCAGCTCTGGAGTCGTGCGGTGCATCGTCAACGGGAGACATGCTTCTCTCTCGCCCGTTCCTCAGTGGCACCAGACTGACGCCAAGGGCGTTCTGAACATCATGCTGCAAAACGACGACGCAACATGTCACCAGTTTGCAGCCGATGTATTCCGCGCTGCAAAACCAGGATCTCCCGAGACCAGCTTGGAAAATCCCATCTTGGATCCATCCAGGAAGATGATCAAGAAACTAGATGGCGTCAAGACGGCCGATGATGTTGCCCAACTTCGCAAGCCGGATGGTACTCGGCTAGTACCCAACGCCTCGCATGACGACTTGAAGGCTGCCGCCGATTCAATCTCAACGCTAGTAGATCAGGCGCACAAGTTTCACGAGGGCAGCCAGCAACAGTTCTCGTCATTCAGAGTGGAGAAGTTGTCATCGGGTGTCGGAGGAGCTGTCCCATATAATGCTCAATTTTTCTCTTTGGGTGACCTTGTCGACGATCTCGAAGGCGCTTGGAACTGGGTTGAGGAAAAGCTGAAGGATGCAGTCCAATGGGGTTGTGACTTTATCGGTAAGCGTCAACATCCCAGTCCCCCCGTTGTGGGCATATCAGGGTTACTAACACTCGTGTGCAATTCCAGAGGATGTGGGCGGTCGCGTCTGGGCCTTCATCATCAAGATTGGAGACGATGTGTTCAATTTCGCCCTCAAAACTGTATCATCGATTGTCAAAGCTATTACTTGGGTCTTCAAGAAGCTCGGCACTTTGCTCCAGGATATCATTGACTTCTTTGGCTACTTGTTCGGATGGAAAGACATTCTGGATACAGCCGACAGCATCTCTGCCGGTTTCAATGTTGCTCTAGATTATGGACAAGAGCTGCTCGACAAGTCTGAGCTGAAGATTGACTCGTGGCTTGAGGACCTCCGAAAAACCATCAAAGCGCAATTACCGGGCCTGCAGAACAACACTTATGATGGCTCTCAGAAAGCGTTGAAGGAGTTTGAGCCAGCGACTACCAGCCAATCGACAGATGTCTCTGACGAAGACGAGGTGAAATCCGGTGTTGCATACAACTGGTCAACATACTATTTTACATATGGCGGGGGCACTACCAATGCCTACTTACACGACGACGACAGCCAGACCCCAGACTCCCCTGAAAAACTGATTCTGAAGCTTTGGGATGATGTTCAGAGCGAAGTCGAAACAATCGTCAAGCTGGGTGGCAACTTGGCCAAAGACTTGCTTGATTTCTTCATCTCTGGCAAATACAACATCCAGAGCTTGATGGGAAAGATCTCAGCGGATCTTGTCGACAGCATGATAGACTCTCTCAAGATTCTGGGGGATATCCTCTTCAGGGCCCTCTCGTTGGGGATCAGCGTCGCCAGGAACGTCGCCAACAAGACAATCGACATCCCGGTGCTCGGCTGGCTGTGGAAGCACGTTATTGCTGGAGGCCGGTCACTCTCACTCCTTGGTCTTTGCTCTCTATTACTCGCCATTCCAACTACAGTCCTATACAAGGCTACGAAGAAGGTCGCCCCACCAAAGCTCAAGGGACGCTTGACCAAGGACTCCTTCCATGAGTATGTCTCAGGAACGGCCGGGGATGATCTTACCAAGGACGTTTTCAACTTTGGCCTGGCAAGTGCTTCAAGCTTGGAGCTGGTTTACGGCGAGTTTGAGACCATCGCTCTGTTGGCCGATGGAGCCTTTGAAGGAACCGGCCTGGAGGCTATTCCCATTGGTCCCGTAGCAGCCCTTATGAGCGTTGTTAACTCAGCGTCGCTCACATTCGAGACGGTTGGAGGATTTCTCAGTTGGCCCGTTGAAGGCTCCCACGGAACCGCGATGATCCAGGCAAATTTGTTTGAAGTGGGAAAGTTTGCGAAGTATTCGGTAAGTATAGCACGAGTGTATCACGAAGACAGGTCTAACGGATTGCAGAAATGGGGTCTCACTGTCACCAACTTCGCTGCCAACGCGGTGGTGAAAGTTGTCGGCAAGGCAAAGAAGGCCGAGCAACCTGCAATCAAACGATGGAAGGGCAGCGTCGCGGCAGTCATCTCTGTGCCAATGCTTTGCGTGGCGTTGACCGGAGATATCAACGATTCAATCGAAGCGAAAAAGAAGACGGCTATTATCGTGAATCATTTCATCGAGGCCTTCCTCAAGTTTGGCAAGCAGTGGGGTTTTGCGGTATCATCTTGGAACAATGAGGTTGAGAACGAAATCATGTACATTGCACTTGCGGTGAAGCAAGTCTGTACATATGGCAGATATGGGTTTAAGATTACGGACTTTATCGTGGAGCATATCTAGGGCGATAGGTAATAAGGGAGCCAGAGTTAGACCGTTGGTTTCTATGGATCTTATGAGATACAGAGAAGAGCGCGTGCCGCTGAAATAGAATATTTAGCGTCACCATTGGCGAGTTTGGATTGACCGTAGTGGGTAGATACCATGCGAAGGGCCGACCTTGCTGTGTTGCCAGTACCTAACGTTAAGCGATGATTCAACCTGGATACGGTGTACTTTCCAAGTATTTCCAGGTTTGCTGTAATTCGAAGCTCAATTTCTTCTTGTTAACTAGTCTAGCCAAGAGCTTCGGTCCCCAAATCTAGACCCGACATAGTCTAGCTCGGTGCTTTCAGTTCCGGACCTCATCTAGCTAGTACGCTTCACTCGAGTTTAGACAGGCTGGTGATCAGAATGCCTACTAGTCGGCTATTGAGGAAGGTGCACAGTAACCCTCGTAAAGAACAGCTGTGGGACAAAACTAGTTTTGAGAGGAATGAGCCATCCACGGAGGAAATTCAGGATTGCGGTGCTACTGATCCATGCAGAGTCCGGTGTGAATCACTTGAACGAGGACGAGGCCCCGTTGATGCAGCCAAGATATTGCCCACGCTCATAGATCCGGCAATTTTGAATTAAAGAGTTTTCGGTGGCAAATCTCTGACACTATGGATTGAACTTGCATGTAACCGTCCGCTCCACCAAGATAGAATCGCTCTTTACATGAAAACCGGAGAAGCACAACGCCAAGCTCAGAGAAGTGAAGCCGAGAGGAAACAGGCGGAGTCAAGGACAGAGCACTGGTCGCACATCATCAACAGAAGGCAGCATGCAGGAGATACCGCCGGATCCTCTACCCACGTTTGAAGCACTAAAACTCGAATCCATAGATAAGTTACTGCTAGGTACCGATATGTCCAAGTAGGTCACCTTTCACGGCAAAGTGAGTAGGATTGACAGTGAGTAGGATTGACGACGTACTCACTTGTTAAAAATCCAATAAGCAGTGAAGGTCGCAGAATCAAATCGCCCGAAGGGACTTGTGCTGACAGCAGCTTTCGGGCGGAGGCACTCACGCGGCTGACGGAACGACGGAACGTCAACCCGAAAATTTTCGACGACGAGGAGGAGTTCGGGGAACAACTCCGGAAGGCTTCCCGACGAAGCGAAGATCACCGTTGCTACTGGGAAATGCCACTGGGCATACGCTGTGCGCTGCACGCAACAACGACTCCAATTGGAGATTTCGGGATAAACACCGCGATAAACAGCAGTATCGCATTTTGCCAATGGACTCAAACCACAGATCAGAGATATCGTCGTCGCCAAGGACGAGGATCAATCATCAAATGCAACACCTGCGGGCGCTGCGGTCATAAGCAGCCAATTACAAGGTCAAGACAATAAATTGAGATAACCCCCCGCAATTGCCACGTTATGCGCATACTCGTGGTGCTATGACTACATGATACGATACTTAGGCGATGACAGAACGCCCATTGGAGCGATTACACATGAGGCTTTGAGCGACCTCATCAAAGCCACAACTTGGGATGTCTTTGAACCAACATCGCCGACACTCCGGGCTCAACTCGGTCAGTCGTGAGACTCGTAACGTTGAATGTGGGTAATGATGGGTTGGTTGGGGTAGCTCCGCCTACCTACAGACAGCTAAGCCCCTTTTAGTACGGAATATCGAAGGCCTATGGTTAATTCCCAGAACATCAAACGGATGATGCCAAACCGCATCTAAATTAGTCCACGAGCTAGCATTCAAAATGCAGATCTAAGGTGCAATCTAGAGTGAAAGCAACACAGAGGCACCTCGTTCTGAAAGCAACGCGGAGCAACAACCTTCAGCATTGACAGTATAAGAGCGTTACGTCCCATTGAAGCATGGCCACATGGTTTTGCAGGAAGAGCTCAGAAACATGTTTCGATTCACTCTCGTCCTCGCTGGTTTCGCGGCACTTGTGTCTGCCGCGGGACTTCAGCAAGTCACCTCTTTTGGACCCAACCCTACTAATGTCTCCTTCTACCTCTACGTCCCCGACTCTGTTCAGCCTTCGGCTCCTCTTCTGGTCTATCCTCACTGGTGCCACGGAACAGCCCAAGATGCTTTCGAATTTAAACCATGGCGTCCGCTAGCCGATGAATTAGGTTTCATCACCATCTACCCATCGTCGCCATGGACTGCCGATCACTGTTGGGATGTGTCTTCCACACAGACTCTTCACCATAACGCAGGAGGAGACTCACTCGGAATAGCCAGCATGATCCGGTGGACTCTGGCCAACTACGATGTTGACAAGGACCGAGTCTTCGTTACAGGAATTAGCTCTGGCGCAATGATGACCAATGTCTTGATTGGGTCGTATCCAGAGTTGTTCGCCGCGGGGTCTGCCTTCGCCGGGGTCCCTTTTGGTTGCTACGCTGGCGACGGGTACGCCGTATGGAATAGCGATTGTGCAACAGGTCAGATTGACCGAACCGGAAAAGAATGGGCCAAGCTGGTGCACAAAGCGTACCCAAAGTACAAAGGGCCTCGGCCAAAGATGCAGGTCCTCCACGGAAATGTTGACAACATTGTCAACGTTACCAACTACTACAACCAGGTCAAGCTCTGGACTACAGTGTTGCATACGGGAAATGAGCCAGTTCTAATTGAGGAGAACAACCCACAGACCAACTGGACAAAGTATGCATATGGCCACAAGGGTCTCTTTGAGAGTTTTTTAGCGAAAGGGGTGGATCACAATATCCCAGACCAAACCGACGAGGTTATTAGGTTCTTTGACCTTGATTGTACCGGAAAACATTGCTTCTCGAGGAAGTCTCTTCTAGAGAAGATCGTTTTAAGCATACCTTAGTAAGTTATACTCTTGGTGGGCGGATGGGTCTGGGGTTGAACAGCCGGTGTGCGGGTTTGCGGGGGCTAGTGCCGTAACAGTGGGACGACACCAGGCAGATTCCTTCGGCTGCCGGGCCGTCGAATCATGTGGCTCTTAGTTAAGTGAGCTAACCAGAAGAGGGGGGGCCCTACAGACCACACCATGGGGAAATATCCGAGTAGCTGTCGTAATAGGCTGGGCTGTTTAGGCTGGGTAACTGGGTAATTAGAGGTCCCCGGTTAATAGGTTAATATACCTTGTACACTTGATATTTATATCATGCTTAACACTCCTTGGTGCTCCCGTCAACATTTCGTATTATATCGCGGCTTCCAGAATCCAATTGTGCAACCTACATCTCCGAATTCAATTTCGGAGAACAGCCATCTTTCCCAAGGGCTATCAGCAGAAGACTGGCCACTACCTTGCCCCTGTATAGTCTCTTGTCCCACCCCCATTTTATGTCCCCAACACAGTCAATCGTCTGAGATCGACCACCTCGTTCACGATGCCTTTCGCCGTCGGTACTTCGACTAAAAAACAGGACCTCGCCGTAGCTCAGGCCGAGGCCCCTCAGCTCGCCAAGGTCAAGTGGTGGACTGATCCTGGAATGCGCGTGCTGTACTTCTACGCCGCTATTCTCTGTGTCTGCTCTGCTACCACTGGTTACGATGGGTAAGCGATCTCAAGGCTGGGAGACTAAATGTTGAGGCTAATAAGAAACCTCAAGCTCCATGTTGAACACTTCTCAGACCATGGACGATTGGCAGGATTACTTTGGTCACCCCACAGGCTCGAAGCTTGGCATTCTCAACTCTATCTACCAGATTGGTAGCATCGCCAGTTTCCCATTCGCGTACGTTGTTCTTGTTTGTGGAGTTGCAATCTGCAGACCCACCAAAACTAACTTTGCTTCGGATAGTCCCTTCATGGCCGATCACTTTGGTCGTAAGATCCCCATCGCCACGGGATGTCTTATCATGATCCTTGGTGCTTTCCTTTCCGCCTTCACTAATGGCTTTGGCAGTACGTCACCAACTCTGAATACAACCTAATCTACTCTATCGAACAAGACCTGCTAAACCCTTGACAGTGTACCTTGGCGGTCGATTCCTCGTGGGTTTCGGAAACTCTTTGGCCCAGTTATCTTGCCCTGTTCTGCTCACAGAGATCTGCCACCCTCAGCACCGTGCGATCGTCACTGCCATCTATAACTGCCTCTGGAATCTTGGTGCCACACGTGAGTAAACAGATAAGAGTTTAGATGTGACACCTACTGATATAGATCCTATAGTCTGCGCTTTCATCGGTCTTGGTACGATCAACATTAGCAGCGACTGGTCGTGGCGATCCATCACCTTGATCCAGGCCGTACCATCTGTGATTCAGATCTGCTTCATTTGGTGGATTCCTGAATCCCCTCGTTGGCTCATGGCCCACGAACGTCATGAGCAAGCCCTTGGCATCCTCGCAAAGTATCATGCCAACGGCGATGTCAATAATGCAACTGTGCAGTTCGAGTACAACGAAATTAAGGAAACCATCGCCCTTGAGTACCAGGCCCAGAAGAACGGCAGCTACCTTGATTTCCTTCGAACTAGGGGCAACCGTTACCGTCTCATGCTCCTGGTCTCCCTAGGTATCATCTCGCAGTACTCTGGTAACGCTTTGATCAGCAACTATTCCAACATTATCTACGAGGGCGCTGGAATCAAGGACCAAGCCCAAAAGACCGGATTGAACGGCGGAGAGAACATGCTGAAGCTTTTCGTTGCTATTGGGTGCTCGATGGGAATTGATCGCTTCGGTCGTCGCCCACTTTTCCTTACTGCTACTGTCGGTAAGCAGAAATCTCTTTTGCCTAACCCTTGCCTAGGAGAAACGTAGCTTACTTTGGTACGCTTAGGTATGATGTTGTTCTTCTTGGCCTGGACAATTGTTGCTGCTCGCTTCGAAGCCACCGGTGAGACGGAGATTAAGCGCCTTGGATACCCCCAGATTGCCCTCATCTGGCTCTTCGACGTCTGCTACTCCATTGCCTGGTCCGGTCTCATTGTCGCCTACGCTCTTGAAATCTGCCCATTTAGACTCCGTGCTCGTGGTCTCATGATCATGAACTTCTTCATCCAAGTTGCTCTCACCATTGGCAACCAGACCAATCCCATCGCTCTCGAGAACCTTCCCAACAACTGGAACTTTTGGTGCTTCTACACTGTAAGTCCTGCTTCCTTTGCTCGAAGTCGATCTTCGAAAGGCTAATGAAGGGATAGGTTTGGATCGCGGTCGAGCTCGTCTTCGTTTACTTCTTCTACATCGAAACCAAGGGCCCGACTCTTGAAGAGATCGCGAGGATCTTCGATGGTGATGACGCTAATGTCGCACAAGTCGACTACAAAGACACTGAGAAGCAGTCTGTCATTGAGACCTCGGAACATGTGCGCAATACCGAGCGCAATGATCTTTAATTGCATTTGCGAAAGACTAGAGATTGAGTCGCTACTTGCGTCGTTGAGAGTTGGGACCGGCTAATAGTCTATTCCGTTCTTCAGATAAGTCTATAGTATTATTTAATTTATCGCTTTGCCGGACCTTGCTGGGCGACTTCTGTAAGTGCTGAAATTTACTGCGAAAGCTGATATTTACATGAGTTTGAGCGACTTTAAGCTGTCACACGTATCGTAGAGAAAGACTATTATGGAAAAAGATTTATTGCTATACCCAGTTTACAGCATTCTGCGCGACCGGCTGGTTGTTGAACATGTACTGCAAGATCGCAACTATCTCCCTCTCCTCGAGCAGTAAGTCATAGTTATACGCATTCGCAGCGTTCCCAATAGCCGTCACCCCGGCTCCTCCGTTATAGTCGATTGCTCTCGTCGTCGCCACCCCGACGTTGGTCTTGCTGAACCTCCAGAAGGTGACCTTGTCGCCTTTTGCGCCGATCAAGTAGACAAACCTCCCGTTAACGAGGTTCGCCGCGTACCCTTGCAACTGGTTGAGGATGTTTGGCCACTGGTCCTGGGAGAGGCCGCTTTTCCCTTCGTAGATGACTTGCCAGACGCCAATGAGTTCCGTCTGCCTGGCTATGGTCTGGCTTGCGGCCCGCGTGACGAGGAGGTCCATCCGGCCCGGGTTGTTGTAGGCTTCTGGGTTGACCGTGTAGACTAGCCTGTCACTGCTGTATACTCTAGAGAGAATGCTATTTGAGAGACGAAAAGTCTCGTCAGTTTTGGAGTATCGTATTACGCTGGGCGCGGGGGGCGGCAAAGAAGAAGCTTACGCATTCCATAATCCATTGACGAATCCTTCCTCGTTCTGGTTGAACGTGACCCATTGTCTGTAATCGTTTGGGGGACAATTTGGGAAGAGAGGCATGTTGTAGGCTGGATGAATTGGTGTTTAGCTGGGACGAATATTGAAACCTTGACAATGGCCAAAGCGAGAAGGAGAGGATCCTTGGTTTTTAAGCTATGCTTCGTAGCTTGTGAATTACAGAGAGCAGAAAGATTGGCGAGTCGAACATGCTGCTCATGGTTTAGCGAGGTGGAAAGATTTAGACAAGTCACTAATGCAGGAATAGGTTTCGTGATTGCGTTTGCACATGGCTGGCCGGGTGTTTGTTCGGCTGAGCTGAAATGCCTGCCAACAATACGAAGCACACCAGGCAAAAGCCTCCTTGCAGTATATTGGAACTTCAAGACTTGCTCTGTCTGGATGAGCAATGCCCGCACCATAAAGTCTAGACCCTGTAGGCTGAGTGGCTAGCTGCATCGGCTACAGATACCTAGATGGCGGATCCGAGCATTACACCTTCACGGCTCTAATGCCCCGTTCGCGGTGAGAATACTAGGTTTTCAGCTCATGGAGTCACTTTGGTGCAAACTCGGTGGAAGTCGCACATTGCATGATGCGCCAGCCTGAGGAATAGGAGAGGAAGACCATTTTGCCATTGGAAGACGGTTTTAGTTTTCAATAGCGCTGTGACATGGCGGGGCCGGTTATGCAGCAGTACGAGACTTTTGCCCACGAATCTGTTCTCGGCTAACGCACAAATCGGCTGTGTGTAGTTAATTGAAAGCTTAAGATGAGCAAAAGGACTAGCTAAAATATGCAGGGATACAATGGAAGGTTGAAAGGTGGCTGATGGTATCAAGTGAACCATTCAGCTTGAGGCATCCACGCCAAAAACGCGTGCGGCCAGGGGGCAAGTGAGTATTGTGAAATCGTTACCAGAGTCAGCTAGTAGTAGAATGCAGGTGACCACCGCAAGCTGGAATAGTCGCCTACCTTACATGATGTAGAAGTGTCCCGGGCTTCTTCGGGCTGTGGAGGCATGGCCTAGATCTCTCCGAGCCGGGTGCATCCTTGGCCGCAGATTGAGACATGCAGTGCAGCACATGGTTGTGAGTGCAGAACGGACGACATCTGCATTGCCTCTTTTTTCTTTTTTCTTTTTGCTTCTTGGCATTCTCCACGTGTCAGCCAGCCACAAAGCAAGTCGAGGAAGTCAAATCGAGGATCTGGCCCTTTGACGGCAGGCAAGCGCCACGAAAAGGATGCAGACAGCAAGGGTTCACTGTGGATATGTCTGTGCCTCGGGTGCATGGTCTTTGCATTTGGCCTACGTCCTGTCACAATACATAGACGAGTTACTAGCGGTTGAGACCATAAGTAGCATACACGTGTACAATGCAGTCTATCTCTGGTACGGCGGCATGCGGGCCGGGTCACTAGCGGCGGAATTGTCCGGGGCCATGCTAAGTTTGACTACATGTGCATAAGGTATGTACACGGATATGTATATGTACATGAATACGTGTGTAAGTATGAAGCTGTGAACAGAAAGTACAGATTGCCATTATCGCTAGGTAGAAGTACTCGAGACTAATGGAATCTGAAGCAGACAACCTTGCCAGGGAACCCCGGATCTAGACCTTCAGCTCAGCCACCTTCGCTAAACATGGAAACGCTCAGCTGCAAATTCGGAAGTGGCGCTGCCAAAAACAATCAAGCTGCATATGCATTCCTATTAATCCACATCACCAGATTCAAGGTTGGCGTCTAAAATCTACATTTGCCTCTTTTCGCATCGCAATAGTCAGGCGTACAGTAAGGCAACTGCTGTAAAGCCAAGAATCTTAAGTCTTCTGCAGGGGGGTGGGGGGGCAGGGCAGGGCAGCACATGTACGACTACTGTTGCTGGTAGCTCGTGTATGGGACGCCGACCGGGGAAGAACCTCCGTGCTTGAGCAGTCCTGCACCTGATTCATCGTTGACCTTACCCTGCCTGATCTGACATTAGTCTTGTCTTGTC